>APFE030191267.1:0-22869 GCA_000404065.3 Pinus taeda
CCATGAACCATCGTAGAGCTGCATCCTTGAGAGTGGATGGGAATAATTTCAACTTCTGATCATCAATGGTGTAATCATAAATTCTGCATAGGACAACAAATTCAAACAAGAAAGTATCTGGATCTTCTGAGGTCAGGCCATGGAAGTGAGTAAGAGAAGAGGGGCTTATGTTTTTCATCTTGGCATTCCCATTGGTTTCTCTGATGGGAAAAGCACCCTCAATTCTTTCTTTATCTTCCCTTTCATTTTTATTTTCAACCATTATGTCAGTTGGAATGGGTTCTTCTTCTTCCCTTATAGGCTCTTCAAAAATCTCTGGTTGTTAGCCTAAGGGGTCCTCTAATTCACAGCCACCGAAGAAGAGGGAAGGTTGGATATTTGAAGTGGTGGGGGTATTTGGTAGAAATTTTCCTAAGTTATCCCTATTCCTATGAGGCATGAAATAAGTGTTTTTGTTTTGTTTTTCAAGATTTTAAGACTAACTGCAGAATTGAAAAGACAAACTGAATTGAAACTAACTGTTGAATGAAATCACTTGTAGAATGGAAAGGAAAGCAAACAAACTTACAACTATTTTGCAAAAATGGCACCAATAGTAGAATGAAAGAGACAAGAAATGGAAGAAAGTAGAAATCACATCTACTCAGACACCTCCTTGCCAACGGTGCCAAAAGGTGATGAGCACTAGTATTGCAGCAAGAATGTTGCAACTCCTCGGGCCACCAACTTTACTTCATCAACCCAAGGTTCGTACAAACTTGGAGGTGACAGTGCTATATACACAAATAGATGTAATGGATCCACTCTTTGTCACCGCTGAGATCGGGCAATAGACCTCTAGGGTTTTCTAAACCATCCTTCTATTGATTTAGAATAAGTTTGAATAACAATTGAGAGAGGATAATTTTATCGTAATTGAGAGGATTGGAATGCTAACTACTACAGTAATGAAAGATTGAATTGAGAGGATTGAAATTATACCTACTGCAGTAATTAAAGATTGAAATAGATGCCTAAAACACACAACTCATCTAGCTATTTGTTAAGATAAATTGCTTCAAAAGAATTCTAATTAACACATGTGAAACCCTAACTAACCTAAGCATGAAATCTGATCTAAACAAGCACTTAACTAATGTGCACATGAATAAGAATAACAACTTTTTATTTTTGTCTTTTTGTGAAAACATGAATGCTAATCCTTCTTGGTTGCATGGAAGGTGGGGTAGGTGTGGAGGGAGATAAGTGTGATGGGTCAAATGGATTGGGAGGCAAGCAGGGGTTTTCTCCTAGCTTTCGTGATGCATTTTTCACAAATCGGGTTCAAAACAAGCCACTACAGGTTTTCCTACAGGATGTCCTAGTTCACCTAGAGGAACAGGCCAAAAGTATAAGGAGTGATTTGAATAGTGGTATGGAGCTTAGGAAAGGTGAGTGATGGGAGGAATAAGGCAAGGAAGTGGTTGGAACTCATTCAAAACTCAAACCAAAACTCTATGATGGTTGGATGTGCTCAACAAGCATAGTAAGTTGTCCTTGTGAAATGATAGCTCAGATTGAGAACTTAGTGGCCTTTGGAAATAATGGGTGGGTATGGTTTGGCTGAGGTTTATTATATGAGGTTTTCCTGTAATATTTAAACTCCTGCAACATACACATTGTTCGAATTTATCCATAAATCATTTCAAAACAATAAGGGTTTACAACAGTATAAGGAAACAAAATTTGCATCATTTATTTCCCAAGTTCATGCATGAAAATGCTTGAAACCTATTATGAAAGCAACATGAAATCTAATACAAAAGTTAATATATCTGAGATGACAACTACAACCTATCTTCTAAAACTGAAAGATGATGACCTAATTAGCAAAAAAAACCTAAATTTCATAAGAAACCAAAATTCTGTCTTTTTGGGGCTGAATGGGAGTTCTTCCTCAAACCATGGTCCCTGAAGGGAGGAATGAGGTAATATCCACCTGTTATCAACCTTTTTTGAATATTTTCTTGTCTCTTTGATGCTACTGTTAAAGCTAGGCACAAATGGAAGAAAACTAATTGAATTTACCAATACTTTCAATGTAATAACACCAAAATCAATTTAACAAGTAATCTATGAAATAACCTAAGAATACAAGTACAGTAAGAGGAATCTATCCTACTAGGGTTGGGCACTAACCCAAGAGCTTCAGCCCTCTAAGTCAACTCAGTGTTGGATAAAGGGAATGCTCATTTTCATTAACATATCAAAAAATACATTACAGTTTTTGGTCACAATCCTTCAACTCGAAAACTGCTTAGCTATTTTGCACAAAAAATCTGAATCCTAATGAGGATATAGGCCTCTTTATTTATACAACTGAAGTTACTAACACCTTCCTTAAATCTAGGGAGGCATAACTCCTAATCTTAAGATTAATTGGTTCTTAACTATCAATGGCTTGGTTGCTAGTGATCTTCATGACTCGGCTGCCTGCAACTCTGAGCTGGTGTGATTTGATTAAGGGATCTTCGAGTGAGTGAGGATTTAATGAGGCAGATCCATCTCCTATAATCTCTCCTTCTTGTCTCATTCAAGTTCCTACACCTTAATTAGCCATAATTTGCTTCCAAAAACCTGCAATCAATGCACCTTAGACCACTAGACATAACATCTTAATTTTACTCAACTCATTAAGAAAAATATAATTAAAACATGTAAAGAATTATGATAAGAGTTGATTTTAGTAAGCTTGGAGATGTATTAAGGTCCATATATTTTACCCAATGATGAGCCTCATTAGTTTGCACTAAAAAAAGAGATTTGCACCTACCTTGAGAGATTTGATCCCTCTAGGCACTTGATAGATTGAGAGTAAAGATGGATTTAGGTTGATTAAATTAAAATTATAATATCGTTGAAGTGGGCTCATCCAAGGATCTTGATCCTAATGGGTTTCCATCAAGGTTGAATCACTGTTTGGAATCACATACCCATGTGTCTCTTGAAAATTATAAAATTTAGGTGCTTAGAGATTATTCTCCCATTTGTCATCCCCTCCATGATAATTATGTACGGGGTTTAGGGAATCACCCTAAATGGATTTACCTGTGAAAATTGATAATGGATTAAAGGACATCTATCATTCTCATACAAGAGACTATGATTATTGGCTCTAAGGTGAGATCATATTTTCTGGAACTTTTCCTTGGATAGATGTTTTGTTTGCTCAATGCCCTTCGTCATTATGGGGTTTTGGCGGTTATATGGGATCCAAATATGGTTAATTTTTTTGCCTTTTAAATATTGTCTAGGTATATTTCTATTTGGGTTCATTAGGGGATGTAAGCATCACTTTCATATTTTAAATGCCTATGCCCCATATGACTCCATATTGGAGTTATAGGATTGGTTAGATAGATATAAATTATTAAGCATTCAATCTCTTATATTGACTGATGACTTAATTTTGATGGTTTATGTGGATGAGATTTGGGGATCGAAGGGAAAAATGGACCCAATGGGGCAATACTTCAAATATATTTTTAGGTCAAAATTTTTAGTGGATATCTTGTCGGCCCCACTTCTTCCTACTTGGAAAATGGATGTTCTAGTTTGGAGGGGATTGCTAAAAGATTAGATTGTTTCATGGTCATGAGAATTTGTAGGAAGATTGGGGATTGATGCATTCATGGATCTCTCCATGGAATTTGTCAGATCATTCTCCCATGTTCCTCCAATGGTGGCGTGATTATGATAGGAAGGGTATACCATTTAAATTTAATCATACTTGGTTAAAAGATTTCGAGTTTGATCACTTAGCTCAAGATTTCTGGTCAAAATCAGTTTATCATCAAGAGATTTCTCATATGGTGTAACACCCTCCTCCCACATCTACCCAAGTAACTGGACAACCATGGTAAAAATGTGATGAGAAGTTACTATGTTATGATTCGACCTCCTAAGTCACCTTAAGGAAGTGGAACCAATGTAAACACATCATACAAACCTTCCACATCAGAAACAAGAATCTCAGGAGCCATCCCAACCTCTCATGTAACCAGCCCCTAAGTCCCACTGATTTTTTAGTCAATTACACTCCTAGACACTCCCTTCATATGGGCATACATGTGTCTAGAGGGCTTTGGACACTCCCACAACATGGTATGCCAATGTCTAGGGAATTTTATTCCCAATGTTGTGCCTGCGTCCTCAGGAGTTGAGCCACTTTTTCATGCCCAAAGCCCAGGTCACTGCACAGAACTGAATGACATGTTCAGAACAAAAATATAACAATGGAATGATGATACAAACATAATTACTTAAAAAAGGGTTTGACTGGACCCCTACTAGCCATGGCAGGAATTTCGTTAAACATATCACAAATATGTAATCTATAGGTGTAAACAATAGATCTAAGCATAGGGGTCTCATACACATCTAAGAATCACTAAGAATCATAGATGCCTCAACAAATTAGCTGTCGTTTTATCCATTAGGCCATAGATACATTGTCCATTCATTTACAAGTGAAAACATGGTGAGAGCTATACATAGTCACTGCCATAATACATGTACATAACAAGCATAATAACAATAGAAATACCAAGGAAATAACATACATATAATCCACATATAAACCAATACAATCTCATAAAATAACAAGGAGAAATAACCTCATATTAATGATGCAAAGGCCAACCAGTTGTGGGACTTCCATCAACCACGCGACCATAGACATGGCTGAGCCAAAACTCTCTTCAGCTAGTCACCCCAATGCCATATTCCAAGCATGAATGTGGGATCTCATAAAACATATCAATCCAACACCATCTAGGGATTTCAAAGGCCAACGAACTGAACCCATCAAACAATGGTTCCACTTCACGATCAGACATCACAAAAATATCAACAGATTGGTCTCTACCCAAGCCTTCCAGGGCTCCATAACATTTGTTCCAACCAAGGCTTCCAGGATTAGTAACTCAACCCACAACTTACTCCATACTTCTAGAGAATTTTTCCAACCAAGGCTTACAGGACTAGGAACTCAACCCACCAAGCATTTCCAAAGAATTTTTCCAACCAAGGCTTCCAGGACTAGTAACTTAGCCCAAGCTATTATAGGGCTTCTAGAGCTTTTGTCCAACTAGGGCTTCCGGGAACTGGTAACTCAACGCAAGCTAAAGGAAACATGAGAACCAACCAGAAAACAAAGAAATAAACCCACAACACCATGGCTATCCAGGAAATGGCAAGGCTAGGCAAATCCATTGTTAATCCATACAATCCTCCATGCCAGTGATATATGATGACCAATGAACCACATGCATATGCCATGCATGCCAAAACTAGTGAGGAAAACATACATGCAACTTGGTATCTGCAAGAAAAACACACTATAGTTGTTTATCCTGATGTCCTCTTGCGCTTTCCTGCTCTTCCTTTTCCCTCTTCCTTTAAAACTCCAAGTATGCCACACTCCTCCAAGAGTGCTCCGAGAAACTCTAAGTGTCCAAGAGTATGAGAGAGAGAGAATAGAGAGAGAGCTCCAAAACTGAATTGACAAAAGTCTTCGAACTTGTTAGGTCCCTATAATACTAGTGATTCCCCCATTACTATTGTCATTTTAGCCCTTATTGTTATTATTGTTCCCTTATTTTCCCCATATTGCTATTATTTTTCCCCATATAAGCCCACTATTGTTATTGTTGTGCCATTATATTATTATTGTTATGTCAGCTTTGATTATATTGTGACCCCTTATACTCCTATATATAGAAAGGAGGTTTCGTCATTTGTATCAACCAAGAATTTTCGATTTGTATAATGTAAAGGAGGTTTCCTCCTCGAAGAGGCTGATTTTGAAGTCTTTGATCTATTTTTTCTATCTTTTTGTGAGTTGTTTTCATAACATCTGGTATCAGAGGTTTGGATTCTAGGGTTTTGCTGCTCCAAAACAGGTCATCATGGAATTTTCGCTATAATTATTTCTCTACGACAATTCAGAAGCTAAAACAAAAACCCATTGAGCCGAAATATTGATGATCGTCGAGCCCGAATTTTAGATTTTTGTCTTGATATAATTTCAGAGATATGATCTAAGGAAGTTAGAGTTTTTGCAGGCTCTCGAATTACATCCCAAATAGGCAACCTTGGGAAAATTGTCATAACTTTCTCTCTGAGTGTCAGATTGAATTTCGTAGGAAGTTACAGAAAGAGGATGGACTTTAGTTTTCTTTTCATAGTTTTTAGGTCCAATGTTTGAAACATTGACATGTGGCACTTCCTATAAGTTTGCTCTACTGAAAAAGTGTATAATTAGGTCATCTTGGAATATTGGGCATAGCGCTTTCTTGTAGAATCCAATTTAGATAAGACTGGTAGCATTGGAAAGAGGACTCAGAGGGCTACCACAGTTTACAATTTCATATATTGGAGATATGAAATTCCAAAGATACATCAGATTCAATATCGAGATCCTACAAACTGAAAAAATTTGTGTAGTTTTTTTTCTTAATTTTGCATAAGTTTGGTTTGAAAAATTAGTTTGAAGGAATTCAAAGGGCATAGTGAAGAATAATTATCATTAATTGATGCCCCAAAGAAATAAAATTGAAACAATTAGTAATCAACCTGAAATCTCTATCATTACTCATGAAGAAGAGGAAGAAATGCAACATGATATATCAAAACTATGAGACCAAGTACAACAAATTTCACTCTCACAAAAAGTAACAAAAGCTAAGATGAATGGTTTTAAGAAAGGTGTAGAAGATAAGATGGATGGTTTAAAGAAAGGTGTGGAAGATAATATGGACGGTTTAAAGAAAGGTGTGGAAGCTAAGATGGATGGTATGAAAGACAACATTGAAGATTGGAAGAAGGACATGGAAGGTTGGAAGGAAGGTTTGACAAAGTTGCTACAAGAAAGGCTTCCTAATGGAAAAAAGGTAGTAGAGAAAACTCAAAATGAGAACAAAATAAATGTTAATCATGATTCAAAGAATGACAGCATTGAATATTTGGAGAAAGGCGTGGAAGGTTTGAAGGAAGGTTTGACAAAGTTGCTACAAGAAAGGCTTCCTAATGGAAAAAAGGTAATAGAGAAAACTCATGATGAGAACAAAATAAATGTTATTCATGATTTCATAGACTCTAACAGTGGATTGAAGACCCACCATATTCTAAAGATCGATATGAGGAAGTTTTATGACAAATATCTCATAACATGGATACTATAGATGGAGAAATATTTCGATCTCCATAATGTGCAAAACACACAAAAGGTACGTATTGGAACTTTATATTTGGAACCAAATCAGTTTGTATGGTATTGATGGATTTTCTCACGTAAAAAAATTGTCACTTGGGAAATTTTTATAGAAGAAATGATATCACATTATGAAGATACAAAAATAAACTATTTTTTTAGCCAATTGAAAAATCTCAAACAAAACGGTTCAATGATGGAGCACATTGAGGACTTCAAAAAAATTGAATATAAGGGTAAAGGATATTCCATAGGAACATAGGATCGATGTGTTCATATGGAATTTAAAGGATAACATCCAACATGAGGTTCGCATTTGGGAACCTGATTCATTGGAGAAGGCATTCAGGTTGGCAAGAAAATTAGAAAGAAAAATTATGGCAACAAGGAAGCCTACCACTCACAACTATAAAGATATAAGTGTTGTTGCCCCTAGACTTCCACAACCTACAAGGTTGACGCCACAAAAATTGGAAGAAAAAATAGCAAAAGGATTTGTTATAGTTGTGATAGCAAGTACACTAAAGGCTATAAGTGTGTTGACAATAAATTATTTTACATAAATTGTGAAGAGGAGGAAGAAAAGGAACAAGAAACGTCAAAAGAAGAGGATACACACCAGGAAAAAAACCCTAGAGAAAGAAGAAATGAATTCGACCATATCTTGTAACGCATTGGCTAGAATTACCACTCCTTAAACTATCAAGATAAAAAGACATATCAATAAGAAAAAGGTAATAGTGTTGATTGATTCAGGATTGATTCAGGAAGTACCCGTAATTTTATTCATTGTAAGAAAGCTAAGGAATTGAATTGCTTCCTGTATCTAGCACTAGAGTGTCAAGTGATGGATCCCAGTAGAGGAACCATAAATTGCTCTGGAAAGTGCCATAATATCAAGCTATCCATGGGAGAATATGTATTAAATAGCCCAATTCTTTCCATTCCAATGGGTGGTGTTGATGTTGTACTAGGAGTCCAATGGCTGTAATCATTGGGTACAATAGATTTTAATTTTCAAGACCTTTTCATGAAAGTCTCTTTGGAAGGAAAGGAAGTTGAATTAAGGGTATCACAGGCAAACCGAGAAAGATAATCATCTCTAATGAAATGAAAAGCTTCTAAAGAAAGAACAATGAGGTGTAATTACACAATTATGTTCGCTAGAGGTTCCCACATCGAAATCATCTATTTCTCTAGATCTCCAAAAAGTAAAAAAAGTATTGGAAAATCATTCCAAGGTATTTGAGACTCCCAAAGGTCTCCCACTTATTCGTGAGCATGATCATGCTATTCACTTGATTCCAGGAAGTGTTCCTCCAAACATCAGGCCTTACATATATCCCTATGCCCAAAAAAGTGAAATTGAACGTATGGTTGCAGAAATGCTAGAGGCTGGTATAATTCAACCTAGTCAAAGTTCTTTCTTTGCTCCAGTAGTATTAGTGCACAAGATGGATCGATCATGGCGCATGTGTCCGGATTATAGGGAGCTCAAAAAGCTCAATATTAAAGCTAAATTTCCCATTCCTATCATTGATGAATTATTGGATGAATTTCATGGATCAATTTATGTCACCAAGTTGGATCTTCATTCAAGATATCATCAAATCAGATTGAAGACTGAGGACATTTCGAAAACAACATTTAGAACTCATGAGGGTCATTATGAATTTCTGGTCATGCCTTTTGGCCTTACCAATGCACCTTCTACATTTCAAGGTTTGATGAATTCTATTTTCAAACCCTTCCTTAGAAAATTTGTGTTAGTATTTTTTATGATATACTAATCTACAAGAAGTCTTGGAAGGATCATGTTCAACATGTTGACAGGGTGCTCAAACTATTGGAGGAGAAACAATTATATGAAAAAATCTCCAAATGTTTCTTTGGAGTACAAGAGGTTGAATATCTGGGTCATATTGTATCTCATGAAGGTGTTAAGGTAGACCCTAACAAAATTAAATCCATTAAGGAATGGAAAATCCCCACATCCATAAAGCATCTGCAAGGATTTGTTGGGTTGACAGGGTATTATCGCAAGTTTGTTAAGAATTATGGGAGAATAGAAACACCTCTAAGAACATTATTGAAGAAAGATGCATTTTCATGGGCTTGAGAAGCAATGATGACCTTTGAACATATTAAAGAGGTAATGTTCCAAGCACTGATCTTAGCTATGCCAGACTTCACAAAAACCTTTGTTATGGAATTTGATGCCTCAGAAAATGGAATTGGTGTTGTTTTAGTGCAAGAAGAAAGACCCATTTCTTTTGAAAGTCATCCAATCAAAGGAAAGTATTTACAGAAATCTATTTATGAGAAGGAAATGTTGGCAATACTACATGCACTTAAGAAGTGGCGACCCTACCTAATGGGAAGACACTTCAAGGTAAAGACAGATCATGATAGTCTTAAATACTTTTTAGAAGAAAGAATATCTTCAGAAGAGTAGCGAAAATGGGTCATAAAGATGTTGGGTTATGACTTTGAAATCATTTACAAAAAAGGGAAGAAAAATGTTGTGGCAGATGCACTCTCAAGAAAGGACAAGGATGTGGAAGCATTTCTTTGCGCCATTTCTATTATCCAACCAGATTGGATAAACGAAGCAAGGGATGAATAGAAGAATGACAAAGAAGTGTGGGAACTCATTCAAAAGCTACAACAATATCCTAGTACATCTGATACATTTAGCTGGAAAAATGATTCTTTATGGTACAAAGATTGCTTATACCTAGGTAAGAATTCCCAACTCAATCAAAATATTCTTATGGAATTTCACACTTCTCCCTTAGGAGGGCACTCAGGATTTTTAAAAACTTACCATAGGGTTAAGAAGGAATTTTTTTGGGATGACGTTAAATCGGATATTCAAAAGTTTGTGGCGGAATGTTTGGCTTTCCAGACAATAAAGTTGAAACAATTAAGACCCCAGGTCTATTTCAACCTTTATCCATTCTAAGCAAATGTTGGGAGGAGGTTTCAATGGATTTTATCATAGGTTTACCCAAGTCCGAAGGAAAGAGTGTCATAATGGTGGTAGTCGATAGACTTACTAAGTATGCACACTTTTTTCATTATCTCGTCCATTTAGAGCCAGTATAGTTTCTACTGCATTTATGGAAACAATTCAAAAGCCACATGGAAACCCAAATGTTATTGTAAGTGACAAAGATCCCATTTTCACTGGAAATTTTTGGACAAATTAGTTTCTTGTCTTGGTACTCAGTTAGCTCATATCTCATCTTATCATCCTCAATATGATGGGAAAACTGAGATAGTAAACAAATGCTTGGAAGGATATATTTGTTTCTTTGCTCTGATAAACAACCACAATGGGTGAAATGGTTGCCTTTGGCTGAATGGTGGTATAACACTTCCTTCCATACTACAGCAAAAATGACCCCATTTATGGCACTTTATGGATATCTCCACCAACCATCACATCATATTTAAGAGAAAATTCTAAGGTTAAAGAAGTGGAAGATCACATCGAGCATCAACAATAAGTTCTCCAACTCTTAAAAGGATAACCTCACTTTTGGTGCAGAATAGAAATGAAACAATAGGTAGATCAACATTGCAACGAAAGAATTTTTTAATGTAGGTGAATGAGTATTCTACAGCTACAACCATATAAAAAAATGTCCCTCAAGTAAGTAAGAAGGATAATAAATTATCACCAAAGTATTATGGTCCATACAAGGTATTGCAAAAGATTGGTACTATGGCATACAAATTGGAGCTTCCTAAGTTCCTGATGCACCCAGTTTTCCATGTTTCATGCTTAAAGAAGGTTATAGGTGACAAGCTCCCAATTCAAACAATATTTCTAGAACTCAACAAGGAAGAAAAAATCATATTGGAACCTAAACCACTCATAAAAATAAGAACTCGACAGCTACGACATCGATTAATTTCAGAGTATCTCATCCCGCTGAGGATTCCACATGGGAGGATGAGAAATTTATATAGAAGCATCTATAACTACTCAAGAGTTGAGGGAAACACTATTTTGAAGGAGAGGAGCATGTTAGGTCCCTATAATACTAGTGATTACCCCATTAGTATTGTCAGTGTAGCCTTTATTATTATTATTGTGCCCTTATTGTCCCCATATTGTTATTATTGTTCCCCATAGAAGCCCACTATTGTTATTGTTGTGCCCTTATATTATTATTGTTATATCAGCTTTGATTATATTGTGACCCCTTAAATTCCTATATATAGAAAGGAGGTTTTGTCATTTGTATCATCCAAAATTGTTCATTTGTTTAATGTAAAGGAGGTTGCACCCTCGAAGAGGCTAATTTTGAAGTCGTTGATCTATCTTTTATATCTTTTTGTGAGCTAGTTTCATAACAGAGTTGATCCTCAAAAGCCTTTTTATTAATGAGGCCTCTATTTTCTTAATTTTCCATTATTTTCCTTCATTTTCCTTCTCACATGCAACCTATGACCTTTCACCTCCCTTTTCTCCTAATTTTCATTATTTTCATAAATAAATATGCCAAAATTCCATTTTTCCTTTCCAAAGCCTTTTCCATTGCCTTTGCCAATTTCCTTATCCATTAATAAATCATAAGTGATCCTCATCACTATGATTTTGTGTTGGAAATAATACTGAGAGGGGGGGTGAATCAGTATTATCAAGTCAATTATTTTTCATTTCAGAATCATATTTGTATATGCTACTTCAACTAGTAAAATCCGCATATGTACGCAACTACTGTTAAGAAAACTCGTGTATAACTAGCAGACTTGTAAATTAAATTATTCTTCAGATATTCATCATTAATCTATGCATCAAACCATATAGACAATAACTAGGAATAGTAAAATAGAACAAGCAGTCACAAATAGGAACACAAGATATAAGGTGGAAACCCAATGTGGGTGAAAACCACTTGCTGTAATTCATCTCTATCTTTTCAATTAGAAACTTGTTTTTACAATGTATTTGTACTGCTGCAGTCTTATACTAGTACACAGGTTACTACCTATAGAAGGCTACAACCTTCTCTTGTTATCCAGCTTCTTCTGGAAGGGACCTACAACCCCCTTAGCTCTTGTACTAGCTGAGGTACTAGTATGTAGGTGCTGACCTACAGAAGGCTACAACCTTCACTTTTCTTCCAGGGTTTCATAAATTTTCAGACTGGATCCATGAATAACATCAATCAAACATCAGGTATATCTGCATCAACCAATCTCCTTTGTACAAACCAATATTGAATCAACCAATCACTTCTCAGAATGTTGTAACCAGAATACAGTAACAATAACTAGAAACCAATCCTGAACCCAGAATACTACAGTAATAAACAAAAGTAGCTAAGACAAATTTCATGAGTCGTACGCTACTTCAGAATGTAGAAACCTGCATACATACACAGCTGTATTAAGGCCAACCAGTGCATACGCTATCTTCACTTACTGAACCGGCGTGTATATGCACCTCTGATGTGTTGAACCTGTGTACAGATCTGTAAAAAGATAATTTACCCTTTTCACTTATT
The DNA here is from genome assembly GCA_000404065.3 of Pinus taeda. Classification (NCBI taxonomy): domain Eukaryota; kingdom Viridiplantae; phylum Streptophyta; class Pinopsida; order Pinales; family Pinaceae; genus Pinus; species Pinus taeda. The sequence continues at coordinate 12,775 of APFE030191267.1, forward strand.
CAAACATCAGTTATACCCAGATTATCAGATTTATACATCTAATCATGTGCCAAATATAACAGATCAAAAATCACACAATGATACAACTATTCTCGCCTTAAGATCTTGACCCATCAATAGAACTTATGCATCTTTTAGTGCTCAGGTTCCTCCTAGGTTCAGATCGAGCAATGCACCATAACTTGATTCTATTTCTTGCTTTTCATAAGATATTCAATACTTGAGTCGATACCTTTTCCAAATGATCTCCTTCCCTTTTTTATAGTCGTAGGCCTTACTCAAACCATGGTCCAAAACCATTGAGAACCAATACTAGGGACCCAATACTTGGGTTCAACACTTTGAACACAATACTAAGGTCCAAAACCATAGGTGCTAATACCAAGGACCAAATACCATGGACTAAAAATAAGTTTTCCCACACATGCATGAAATTGCGTGCATACACATACACACTTTTTGATCAATGATCCTGCATGTATACACGGCTTGGTTAAGAGGAAACTGCGTATATCTCTTTTTCTTTCATTCTGAGAGCCTGAGCAGTGATCTGTCATTTGAGTGAGTTTCCATCAAGGACAACACCTGTGTCATAGCACCAAACTTGTGTCATAATGCCAACAATCTCCCCCTTTGGACTTGATGGTAACCCTAAGTCACTCAAGGTCATTCTCCCCCTTTGTCATCAAGTGGAAAGGGTTATGCTCCCCCTGAGTTCATGCTGAAATCTCTACTCTGCTGTGTTGTTTATGCTCCCCCTAACTGTAGGCAAGGTTTGCAAGAAGATGTTCTACAAGAAGATACATAACTTTATACATTATAAATGACCTTCCTACCACCAATGACTCATACATAAATCCATCTCCCAACCAAGTGGGGATACACCAAAGGTTTACACAAGATAAAACAAGAACATTACATCATCCATCCCAGGCATAGTGGGGAAACCAAAATAGGCCGATACATGACCTTGATAAGAAAATAAATACATGACAAAGAGATGAAATATCTATAGCACGACTATGATAGTTATCAACAACTATCATCAGCAACATCTATCAATCATCATTCAGACCAGCAACCATGTTCTCCCCCTGCACCTGTTCCACCTGATACCAAAACAATTGTGAAATTGAACCAAGGTCTTCTAAGATAATGCCAATAATGCATTATTAGAAGTATATGCTCCCCCTCAAACTGTGCCAGATGGTCTCTGTCAGACCCATATCAAACTCTTTTCATCCTGAGTTTGGCCCATTGTTTGTCTTCAAACCAACATATACACGACTGAATCCACATAAACTAGTGTATGTACACGGATTCTCCACATGAAACTCGCGTACAACCATTAATCTCTGAAGCATACAAGTTTCAACAGCAAGATGATGCATCAACTACTCCTAGCTTTTGTCTGAGATATTCAAATGTCCCCCTGGGTAGTGGTTTGGTGAGTATATTAGCAACTTGTTCCTTAGAGGGAACATACTCTAATTTGACCTTTTGTTCAAGCACTTGTTCCTGGAGAAAATGATATTTGATAGGTATGTGGTTGGTCTTTGAATGCATGACTAGATTCTTTGAAATACTGATTGCACTTGTATTATCACAAAAAAAGGAGATAGGTGGAGTACAAGTGATTTGAATGTCTTGCAATGTTTCCATCATCCAAAGGATTTGTGTGCAACAAGATGCAGCAGCCACATATTCTGCTTCAGTTGTAGATAATGCAATTGAACTTTGTTTCTTGCTGAACCAAGATACTAATCTAGGACCCATGAAGAATGCACCACCACTAGTGCTTTTTCTGTCATCCATGCTTCTTGCCCAATCTGCATTTGTATATGCATGAAGTGTGAGATCTGTACCTCTAGGATACCATAAGCCATAGTTTTGAGTTCCTTGAAGATACTTGAAAATTCTCTTAACTGCTTGAATATGAGTTTCCTTTGGATTTGCCTGAAACCTTCCAACTATTCCCACTGCATGCATAATGTCTGGTCGGGTACCTGCTAGATAGAGCAGACTACCAATCATGGATCTATAGGTTGGTTGATGTACTGCTACTGATTCATCATTTGCGATGATGCTGCATCCTATTACCATAGGGGTACATACTGTTTTCAAATCCTCCATCCCATATTTCTTCAAGATTTGCTTGAGATACTTGGTTTGTGATAGAAAAATATCGTCTTTGTTTTGTTGGACTTGTAAACCAAGAAAATATGTGAACTCACCAAGCAGAGACATTTCAAATTCTTTTTGTATTACCAAGGCAAAGTTTTGACTCATGTCTTCTTCATTGCTTCCAAATATGATATCATCAACATATACATAAGTATTAGCAACTTATCATTTTCAATTTTTATATATAGATTGTTGTCTATTGATCCTTTTGTAAAACCTTGTTGATGGAGGTACTTATCCAAATGATAATACCAAGCCCTTGGAGCCTGTTTAAGGCCATAGAGAGCCTTTTTGAGTCTACATAAAAGTTTTGGATCATTTCCAAGGATAAACCCATCTGGTTGCTCAATATACACTTCTCCATCCAAGTCTCCATTCAGAAAGGCAAATTTCACGTCCACTTGAAATACTTTGAACCTCTGAAAGCTAGAAAGAGCAAGGAACATTCTTATGGCCTCAAGTCTAGCAACTGGTGCAAAAGTTTCTTCAAAGTCTATACCTTCTTGTTGCGCATACCCTTTACAAACAAGTCTGGCCTTGTTTCTAATAACATCTCCATTTTCATTCAGCTTGTTTTTGAATATCCATTTTGTCCCTATGACATTCTTATTGTTTGGTCTAGGGACCAACTCCCAAGTGTTATTCTTTTCAATTTCCTCCAGTTCTTCATTCATGGCCTTGACCCAGCATTCATCTTTGCATGCTTCACTTACATTTTGTGATTCAGTGGAGGAGAGCAAAGCTAGATAGCTTGAAGCTTCTGAAATAGTTCTTCTTATTTTTACACCTGCCTCTTTTTGCCCCAAAATTTGATTTTTTGGATGATTCTTCTGAATGTACCTGGATGGAGTCTTTTCTTCTATCCTTATCTGTTCTTCATCATAAGTCTGATTTGATGTTGAAAGATAGTCCTCATCATCTTCAAAATATTCGGATTTTACCTGCCTAGGAATGTTTCCTTCTTCATCAACCACTACATCAATACTTTCAACAATTTTTCCAAGTCTTTTATTGTAACACTTATATGCTTTTCTGTGGGGAGAGTAACCAAGGAAAATGCCTTCATCTGCTCTAGGTTCAAATTTGCCAAGGTTTTCATCAGTCCTTTTGATGTAGCATTTGCTTCCAAAAATTTTGAAGTATTTTACTGTGGGAGTATTACCATACCAAAGTTCATGAGGAGTTTGAGTGTTGTTTACCCGGACGTTTGTATTATTGAGAATAGTAATTGCAGCAAATACAGCTTCACCCCAGAAGGTTGTGGGAGTTCCAGACTCATCAAGCATATCACGAGCCATTTGTTGAACTATTCTGTTCATCCTTTCCACTACTCCATTTTGCTAAGGATTCCTTGTAGTAGAGAATTCCCTTCTTATTCCATGTTCTTCACAAAAATCGAAAAATTCATCCGAGGTAAATTCCCCTCCTCGATCAGACCTGAGCATTTGATTTTGCGATCTGATTCGTTTTCAACCAAGGCTTTGAATGCTTTTGAACTTTTTGAAAGCTTTGTCTTTATGCTTCACAAGTCCTATCCAACACATCCTGGAAAAGTCGTCAATGAACAATATAAAATATTCTTCTCCTCGAGGTGACCTTTTCCTAGATGGACCACATACATCAGTATGGACAAGTTCAAGTGGCATGCTAGTTGATCCTTCCTTCTCAGGGAAATTAGTTCTGGTTTTCTTACCAAACTGACATGATTTGCATATTGTATTGTCTGGAATTCTGATGAGGGGAAATCATGAACCGCCTGATATTTGCATGCTTTCCTTATCTGAGAGAAGCTTAGATGTCCCAATCTTCTGTGCCATATCCAGTGTTCATCATTCTTTCTTAGCTAGAATTGTTGTTTTCCTCCCTTGAGTATGTATAAATTATTGGGAGTTCTTATGCCTTTGATCACTGTTTCTCCTGTATCAAGCTCACGAACAATACATCCATTTGATCGAAATATGACCTCATTTCCTTGATCACACATTTGAATGACACTCAATAGATTATGCTTTAGGCCATCAACATACATAACATTTCTGGCTTTGACCTTTTCTTTCAAAAGAACAGAACCTTTACCTTTTATGAGTGCAGGGGTGTCATTTCCAAATGAGACCTTCCTTTCCTTTTCTAAGGCACTATATGACTGAAGTTTTATTTATCACCTGCCATATCTTTCGAGCATCCACTGTCGATGTACCACTAATTTTCCTGTCCTTCTCCATATAAGGCTATCCCACATCTTTCTGGTTGTGTTTCTTTCTTTCTCCATGTTTTGGGACTCAATGAAGCTTGCTCCTTCTGAGTTGTTTGCCAAAACCTACTCCTACATTCAAAATCTTCATGACCGAAGTTGTTACAAATAGAACATTCTATTTCATTCTCAAGAGCAGAAAAGTTATTGTAGGTCCTTTTCATGATCCCAGTCATACTCCTTTGTTTTTGAGCTTCTCTAGTCATGATGGTATTGTAGGCAACACATTGAGCAGCTTTGTGTCCAAAGTTATGACAAGAGAAACATTGGCCATTGAAGAAATTCCTGCGATTATCAAACCTACCGACCAAATGATTGTAGTTTCCATTGACATCCATTCTTGAGGCAAACTAAGGATGATTTACCTGTGGTTGGATGTAGCTTCTATTCATCCTTGAAGTAGATTGCCCCCAATTTACTTGATAATATTTGTTCATTCTTAAAGTAAATTGTCCCTGATTTACCTGGTGATCTGCATTATGCTTTTGCTATCGATTGTCAACCTGTTCACTTCTCCTTGCTACATCAAGATAACTTTTGGAGGTGGATGGCTTCTATGCTTGCTTCTGTGCTTGAGACACTTCTTCAGTATATCCAAGACCTGTCTTGATTAGAGGAGAACACTGCACTTTGATAATCTCATCTACAGTTTCAGATCCTTTAGCAAATCTAAGATTAAGAGCTTTTGATTTCTCAATATCTTTTCTAAGTCCCACAATTTCACATTCTAGCTTTTCATTATGTTTCTCTCTTTCAGCAAGTTGGAAAGTTAGAGTATCTATAATCATATTCTTTTCCTCTAAACAAATTTTAAGTTTCGAAATTTCTTCATAAAGACCTTCTTCATCTATAGCATCTAAGAAATCATCATCTTCAAAGGCCATCAAAAGTCTATAATCATTACATTGTTCATCTTCATCACTATTTGAAAATCCATCACTATCTTCATGTGTATAATAGCTCTTCTTACTTACATTCTATTTTCTATTCCATCTAACTGGTTCCTTACCTTTGTCAATCTTATCTTTATGAGGACACTTGGTAGCATAGTGACCGACTCTTCCACAGGTAAAGCATTTGAAAGGTAGCTTACCTCTGAATCTTCCAGTACCCTGTTGAAGGTTCTTGGCAAAGTTTGATTCTTCCTCTCCTTCTGACATATGTCCTGACTCATTGTAATCTCCTTTTCCTGAGGCTTTGAATGCGGCTTCTCTTTTGTCTAATGGTCCCCCTTTTCTCATTTTGTAAGCAGTTAGGATTCCGTGTAGCTGTGACATGGTAATGCTCTATAGATTCTGCTTTTCTTCTATGGTAGAAACTTTTGAATCAATCTTGGAAGACAAAGATCTTAGAACCTTTTCAACCAAAGTAGCTTCTTTTATTTCTTCACCCAAGTTTTTCATACAATTAACAATCTCATCTATACGTAAGAAATAGTTAGCCACACTTTCATCATTGTGCATTCTGATATTTTGATACTGAATTCTGAGAGTTTGTAGTTTTTCCCGTTTTACCTGATCATCTCCTTCATAGCTCAGAACGATCTTCTCCCATATTTATTTTACGGTTTTGAGTTGCATAACCTTGACGAATTCTGATTGAGATAGACTCCCTAATAGAGTATTGATAGCCTTTGCATTTGTTTCATGCTGCTTCTTACCAGTTGTATCTGTAGGAGTTTCTGATGGAAATGTGTATCCTGTTTCCACAATATCCCAAACTTATGTACCAAGAGATTGAAGATAGGCTGTGATTCTTACCTTCCAATAGACGAAGTTTCTCCCATCAAAAATTGGTGGCCTGATCAATGCCTCTTTTTCATAGTTGATCATGATGATAGATCTTCCTTCAAGAGATCAAGCTTCTTCCGAAGGACCTGCTCTGATACTAATTGCTGGAAATAATACTGAGAGGGTGGGTGAATCAGTATTATCAGGTCAATTATTTTTCATTTCACAATCAAATTTGTATACGCTACTTCAACTAGTAAAATCCGCGTATGTACGCAACTACAGTTAAGGAAACTAGTGTATAACCAGCAGACTTGCAAATTAAATTATTCCTCAGATATTGATCATTAATCTGTGCATCAAACCATCTAGACAGTAACCAGGAACAGTAAAACAGAACAAGCAGTCGCACATAGGAACTTCGTGAAAACCACCTTTTGCAATTGGTCTCTATATTTTCAATTAGAAACTTCTTTTTACAATGTATTTGTACTGGTGCAATCTTATACTAGTACGCAGGCTACTACCTGCAGAAGGTTACAACCTTCTCTCGTTCTCCATCTTCTTCTGGAAGGGAGCTACAACCCCCTTAGCTCTTGTACTCGTTGAGGTACTAGTACGTAGGTGCTGACGTACAAAAGGCTACAACCTTCGCTTTTCTTCCAGGGACCACGTTTCATAAATTTTCAGACTGGATCCATGAATAACATCAATCAAACATTAGGTATATCTACATCAACCAATCTCCTTTGTACAAACCAATATTGAATCAACCAATCACTTCTCAGAATATTGTAACCAAAATACAGTAACAATAACCAGAAACCAATCCTGAACCCAGAATACTGCAGTAATAAACAGAAGTAGCTAAGACAAATTTCATGAGTCGTACGCTACTTTAGAATGTAGAAACCTGCGTACATACGCAGCTATATTAAGGCCAACCAATGTATACGCTATCTTCACTTAGTAAACTGGTGTGTATACGCTCCCCTGATGTGCTGAACTTGTGTACAGATCTATAAAAAGGTAATTTACCCTTTTCACTTATTCAGACTTCAATTATACCCAGATTATCAAATTTATAGATCTAACCATGCGCCAAATATAACAGATCAAAAATCACAAAATGATACAACTATTCTAGCCTTAAGATCTTGACCCATCAATAGAACTTATCCATCTTTTAGCGCTTAGGGTCCTCCTAGGTTCAGATCCAGCAATGCACCATAACCTGATTCTAGATCTTGCTCTTCATAAGATATTCAATAATTTAGTTGATACCTTTGCCAAATGATCTCCTTCCCTTTTTTATAGTCTTAGGCCTTACTCAAACCATGGTCCAAAACCATTGAGAACCCATACTAGGGACCCAATACCCGGGTTCAACACTTCGAACGCAATACCAAGGTCCAAAACCATAGGTCCTAATAGCAAGGACCAAATACCATGGACTAAAAATAAGTTTTCCCACATGTACGCACTTTTACGTGCATGAAAGTGCGTGCATACACACACGCGCTTTTTGATCGATGATCTCGCGTGTATACGCGGCTTGGTTAAGAGGAAACTGTGTATATCTCTTTTTCTTTCATTCTGAGAGCCTAAACAGTGATCTGTCATTTGAGTGAGTTTCCATCAAGGACAACACCTATGTCATAGCACCAAACCTGTGTCATAATGCCAACATTTTGCCCAACATTTAGCTTGGAATAAGTGTCCTATCAACCGTGGTTATTATTTTGCCTTTATTAACTTTTATTACATGGATTTTTCACCAGGGCTATTATAGAACCCTCCCCCTTGGGGGAATACCATCCTCAGTGTTCAAGAATATCAACAACTAGCAAGGTTGTTGTAAGAAAAACATACTACCCATGGAGCTTTATAACTTAACTCGTTGCAGTATTTACAATGATCATCCTGCTGAGAAGAAAATCAACATGACAACATAACAAGTATAACATCATAGTGACATGACAACCATACCACTTATTGGAGCTTTATAACATATCTCATGGCGGTATTTACATCCATATACATATGTACATATATTAAACATCACCAAGACATGTACCAAAAACATATACCAAAGACCTATGCCAAAACATCAACTCAACCAACGAATAAGGAATGATGCATAGCCCGCATCTGATCCGCCATCTCCCTTGTAGCTTCATCAAGCCTAAAGTTCTTCCATTGCACTTTAACCTGCTCGATTGCTCGGTTTCGGAGTATGAGCATCTTTCTATAAAATATACACTAAGGCTCTAGTTGTAATTCTTCATCTGGCTCCACCTACAATATAGACCAGTCAATCACATGATCAACATATTTAACATACTTCTTAAGTAGTGACACATGGAAAACATCATGGAATTTCATTGTTGAAGGCTGTGCAAGTTGATAGGCTACTAGTCCAATCCTCTCAATAACACTGAAGGGTCCACAAAACAAGGGTACCATATTGGGACATGATCCAATCCGCAAGGAGCTCTTCTTTGGTTTGATTCACAAGTACACTTGTTCTCAAACCTGGAACTCCTTGAAAAACCTATTCTGATATGCATAGCTCTTCTCCCTATTCTGTGCTACTTTCAAATTCTTCTCGATTGCCTACATTTCTCTCTCCATGTATGCCAACATGTCTGGTCCAATCAAAACCATGTTAATTGGATCACTCCAACTGATGGGAGTATTAAAACTCTGCCCATACAATGCCTCAAATAGTTTTCATCCTCAAGGACTCCTAATACCCATTATTGTAAGTGAAATCTACCAGTGGAAGGTAATCTTCCCACTTTTGTTGCTGATGCATCATGTACATACACAAAATGTCCTCCAATATCCTATTGACCCTCTCAATATATCCATTTGTTTACAAATGATAAGCTATAGTGAAGGTTAAATCTGTGTCCAAACCTGCAAACAACTCCTTCCAAAACATGGAAGTGAACCTCACATACCTGTCTGACACAATATTCTTCGAAACTCCACGCAATATAAACAGGTCCCTGATGAAGACCTATGCTAAATCATTTACTTAGAATGTAGACTTCATTGGAATGAAGTGCACTATCTTTGTCAACCTATCCACCACTACCATGATGGAATCATGGTGTCTCGCTGTCCTTGGAAAACTTGTGATAAAGTCCATGGAAATGACATCCTATTTCCACTATGGAATCACAATCGACTATAGTAGTCCACCTGGATGCTTACACTCTGTCTTCACCTAATGACAATCCAAGAACCTAGCCACAAATTCAGCTACATCCTTCTTCATATTCGACCAATAATAGAACTTTTTCACTGTGGTCAATGTCTTATGGTAGCCTGGGCGACCTAAATATGGTTTCACATTTAACTCCCTGAAGATCACCTTCTTGAGCTCACTGTTGTCTATCACATATATCCTGTCCTTAAATCTAACCAGTCCATCTATTGTGAGATGATAGTCCACATCCTGTGTTTCTACACCTGTACCTATACCACTGTGTGTACTTGTACCTATACTACTACCTGTACCTTTACCTGCACTATGTTGTAACCTGTGCACAATATCCATATACCTAACAACATGTTGACTTGCCTGCAAGATCCTATCCCATAGATCTATCCCATAGGAACTCATAGCTTCTATATGATTTACCTTTATCTTCCTGCTAAGAGCATTTGCTACCCTATTATCCTTTCCCTTTTTGTATCTGTTCTCAAAATCAAACTCATTTATCGTGGTCAACTGTCGAGCCTAGCTACCATTTAGATTTGATTGGTAAAATAGATACCGCAAACCACTGTGATCACTCATCAATACAAACCTCCTGCCAAGAACATAATTCCTCCACATCTCCAATGCATGCATTCTCAGTGCCAACTCAAGGCCATGTGTGGGGTAGTTTGGGTTGTGTTATATTCTTTCCACGACTA
>APFE030191267.1:26858-44267 GCA_000404065.3 Pinus taeda
CCAAGGATGTGGTATCAGAAATTTGATACATTTATACGGGGACTTGGCTTCACCAGAAGCAAAGCAGATCACTGTGTGTATTTTAAACTAATTGGTGATCGTGTTATTTATCTGGTCTTCTATGTGGATGATATGTTGTTGGTTGGAAATGACAAAGAAATTATCTAGGATTTAAAGACCCAATTTTCCTCCAAATTTGACATGAAAGATCTTGGTGCTGCAATACATATTTTGGGCATGGAAATTAAAAGAGATCGGGAAAAGAGGAAGCTCTGGTTAAACCAGAGGAAGTATGTTGAGACAATACTACAAAGGTTTAATATGCAGGATAGTAAACCGGTGAAGGTTCCTATTCCTGTTCGTGTAACGTTGTGTGCTGAACAGTGTCCCAAGACACAAGAAGAGGAAGAGGACATGTCCTGTGTTCCATATGTAAGTGCAGTCGGTAGCTTGATGTATGTGATGGACTATACTAGACAATAAATTGCACATGCAGTGGGAGTATTGAGCAGGTTTATGTCAAAACCAGGAAAGGAGAATTGGATAGCAATGAAGCGGGTTTTCAGGTATTTGCGTGGCACTAGTGATTATGGTTTGTGCTACTAAGGTAGACCAGGATTGGATAGAGTTTTGGATATCCGGGGCTTTGTTGATGCAGACTGGGTTGGAGATCTAGATCAGAGAAGATCTACAAGTGGGTATGTGTTTAACCTATTTGGAGGTGCAGTCAGCTAGATGAGTAAGAAACAATCTATAGTGGAATTATCAACTACAAAGGCATAATACATGGTACCCACTCATGCAAGCAGGGAAGCAGTTTAGTTGCAGAGATTGTGTTCAAGTATGGAGTTAGTACAGGGAGCTACCAGGATAGAATGTGACAGCCAAAGCAATTTTCTTGGCAAAGAACCCTGCTTATCACTCAAAGACAAAGCATATTGATGTTTAATATCACTTTGTGTGGAATATGATAGAAGAAAAAAAGGTGTTGCTAATAAAGGTGGACACTTTGAAGAATACTGCAGATGCATTGACAAAATCTGTGAGCTCTTAGAAGTTCTCTTGGTGTAGAGAAACAATGGGCATTTTAGGGCTGGATAAATGACTAAGCTCTTCTGTGGCCCCTTATGGAAAGAAAACAACAAGTGGGAGAATGTTGGTTTGTATTATATTCTTTCCATGACTAGCCAACGTAGTTTACGGGGCCGGGGGGGTGGAGCCCCCACTTCGTTGCACCAACTATGCAGTGGGGGGGTCACATGGGGGTTTGAGGGGGGTGGTTAGCCTCCCTTTATAGGGTCCAGGGTAGCGCCCCGAGGAAAATTATTTTGGACCATATATTGGGTTGGGCGAACCTACCTATGGTTTTGTGCATGGTTTTCGCACATGGTTTTGGATGTGATGGTTTTTCGGTCCATGATATTGGATGCTTCAGCATGTATAAATATGTATTGTAACATTGAAATGAATAAAATAAAAAATCAAGCTGGTAGTCCTTGTTTTGGGATCCTGGGGAAAATCTCTGTGTATATGTGTTTTATGTGTTATGCTCTCGCATTGTTTATTTTCTTTGTTTTAAAATTCGTATGCAGGTAATTTTTGTACGGGGTTAAAACCTACATTCTTCTCATGCTCATTCAATTTTCATGACTCATATCACAATACTTGTCCTTCCTGCATAAGGACTCCCAAGTCCTCTCTTGCAAGCATATATACATACCATAAATTATTTGTCTGGATTTATGATATTTAACACTGCTGCATGTGTCAACACCTGCTTGATCTGCGCAAAAATAGCCCCACACTCCTCTGTCCATTCAAACTTCCTACCTTTCCTCTGCAATGATATAATAGGATAAGAAAGCTGTGAGAAGTTCTTGATGAACCTCCTATAATAACCTTCCAATGCCATGAAGGTTCTCACCTCATCTACATTTTGTTGGTGCACTAAGATGACTATTAAAAGCAATCTTAATACCTACATTAATTATCAAACCAAGGTAAGTCTGTTTATTTCAAGAGTGTTCCGCATTGTCTATGCAAGTGAATTCAGAGGTTAATTTAGAATGAAATTATTTAGAATCGTTGCAATAATTAATATCTAATTCTCGAAGTTCAATCCAAAGCAAATCTGAAAGCAAACCTTAAAGCATTTTCAAATCTATTTTAACTTATTGTGGAAAAAACCGAATCTGAATGCAAGTAAAAGGAATCACTCTTAGCAGATCTAACTAGTATCAACAAGAGTTCATTTAGCAATAAAGAATGCTACAGCAAATGAACAACAAACAATCATTCAAGATTTTAGCTGAAAGCAATCAACTGTAAACTCAAGATATTTGATAACACTACTTCAAAAGAAACAACAATCAAATCCTTAAACTAATCTGATAAAGTCATCAAAGATTAATGTTCAATAAATTTAGTTTCCTAAATTACTTTGCATAAATTATCAACCGAGGCTCATAAGCTGATGAAGTGTAGTGCACTGTATGTGCTAGTTAACCCTTCTTACTTCGTTGTTTTGTATTTTTATATTGTTTTGTTTTGGGGGTTTCCTTGATTTCTAATGATGTACAGTCTAAATTATGAGAAGCTGAGTCTAAATTTCCTAAAGGTGAACTAATCAAAATCTAAGTTAAAGGACGGAAAAATAGAGCATCTATCCTATCTTATCATTTAATCCTAAGTCAAAATTTAAAAGGGGAAGTTGTAAGGAAAATTGAAATAATTACAGAGAATGAAATTGACTAAAGCACTTTTAGTTGTCCAAGCCTCCAATTTTGAAAGATAACTTTCTTGAGATGGCAAACAAGAAAATTACTGTACTTTATAGTTTAAAGAACTAAATCAAATATGTGGAGAGTAACTAATTGATTCCAATCCTCGTGTGAAATGAATGTTTAACCATTTAGTTTACGATGGATATCAGCTTGAAATGGTGACCAAAAACATTTATCCACACAGTGTATTGGCAATCTGAACTAGGAAATAAATAACAAAGGAAACAAACAGTAAGTAAACTAATCCACAATGCATCCTTGTTACTTTTCCACCTTACCCTGTTAAAACAAAGCAAGTTTCATTTATGAAATAGATAGGATAAACAAGACTGCACCATTGAATTCTAACATTATGCTACCGAACAGAATTAAAATAAAACAAACTACAGGAAATCAACCTAAAATACAAATGCTAAAAGTAAATAATGAAACTAAACTGAACAGCAAACAAAATAAAATAAAAACCTACTTCAGTGCAGGGGCCTTCTGCAACTGACTGAGTTGAGCTACTAACTAGCTGAAGATTCTCTTTCAAATGATCACTTTGTCAAACACGACTTCATATTATTAAGAGGAAAATAAGTTTCAAAATTATAGAGCTGTATGTCTGAGCTTAATACATGCAAAAAATTGAACTCCTTCTCAGTTCTTTACAACTGATATTTAAAGAAACATTCCTAACTGTCTTTTGAGAGAATTTAGCTATAGGTGGTCTTCACATATTACAACAGATCTGCATAAAGGGTTGATCAGTTACTGGTGAATTTAAGTCAGCAAGATGGTTGCATGAAACTGTTATCACCAGTGGCTTGTTCGAGTTAATGCTACGACAAAACTGTCGGATTTATTAATTAGCCACGAAGAGTGGACACAAAGTCCTATTGCTCCTCGGTTTCTTCGTTTGACTCCACCTTTGACTATGGTCTTGAGCTAGCTTTTTTGTTGATCTGGGCTAGGTGACTAGGATAGGATCCATGTCGTGACCATTCCAGAGATGCCATGTGGCCGGTTTCCTCGTTTGACACTTGTATCCTATTCAACCATGGAAGTAGCTATGGAACACACGGTTAGCTGTAGAATGGGCTACGTTCTATAGCTAATTTGCAAAAACTTGTTTCAAATAGAAAAAACATAAAAGTATAACAAGTCAACCATTTAATGTCTTCCTTGAGACAAAATCTATCATTTATCAGTGATGGGGATTTGTCTTTTATGGAAAAACAAGAGAAAGAAGTGACAAAAGTTGTCAAAGAGAGAGTAATTATAAGGTCCAACATACCCCCACTGCAAAATCATTGCATGTCCCCATGCAATTTTTCCAAAATTGTGAACTCTTCTTTGCTATTGCATCTGCTCAGATACCTCTGCCATTACATCTAACTTTCTTCTCTTGCTCCTCTTTGAAGATACTGCCATCCTGGGTTTCTTCATGTGAAGTTTGTATTTAAGGTTGATCACTGTTTTGTTCAAATTTCTATTCTTCCTCTTCAACTTTATATTCTTCTTGTACCATAGCCTAGGTGCAGTATTGTATTATCATGAATGGCTTTATCCAATTTTCTTTGTTCCTTCAGGTTTTCATTTTATTTCTTGATATGCCTGTTCAATATCTCTAACTCATCGATTTCCTGTTTGAGAGAGTTAGTCAGATGTTCTTGTGGATTGACAGGTTGTTCTGGATTGGTTGAGGATCCTGGATCCATTGAGGCACTTTTCTTTTCTAGTGAGTCTATGTTATCATAAATTTGTTGCTGCACTGGGTCTATGTCTGGGGATCCTCTGTTGGGGCTGCCTTCAAAATACTGTTTAGGAGAGTTTTGAGGACTGTATGTAAATGGAACCTTTTTAGGAGATGGTATGGGGGTTTCTTATTCTATATTTATGAACTCTGTTTCCTTTGATGATACCTTCTTTACCATACCTCGGAGTCTAGAGATCCTTCTAAGTTGTAGGTGATTTATGTTCTCCTACTTTGTACCCTTTTTCTCCTTTCCTTTCTTTTCCTTCATCTTGATTTGTTTCCTAATCTCTGTCAAATTTTTAGAGATTGGTTGTTCATCATCTTGTTGTAATGGAGATTTAAGTTTGTTCTCAGTAATTCCACTAGCTTTTTTTTTTTAATCTTCTTCTTCTGCTTGATTTGTTCGTTGATCTCTATTAATTTTTCAAAGATTGGTTCTTCATCATTTTCCTATACTGAGGGCTGAGGGTTGCTTTGAATGGTTAGATTAGTCTTCTTTCTCCTACTCTTTCTGATACTATCTTTTTCAAGAGATTCTGGCACCTCTTGGAAATGGTTTCTTAACAGAAAGTTTTCTCAGGTATCTCCTATTCTTTTCAGATGATACTCAACCAGTGTTTTTACCAACCCATGATGGTACATGGTTGTCTCCAGGGATTCTATGATCTTCTGTACATTTTACGCCATCCTCCTTAGATTGTTTAGAAGGAAGAAAGGGAGGTTGATGTTTCAATTTTCTAGAAAGTTCATCAATAAATGTATATGATAAATATACATACATCTGAATCTTCCCTCATAGGTAATAAATTTTTGTAATATAAAAAGCATGCTTCTCCATTTATTTTTGAGTGCTGAAATAGGAATTCCTTTTCTAAACATAGTGACATCCATACTTGGGTTCCTGAGGATTACCTTCCAAGATTCACAGTGAAATTCTTTTTTTTTGAACCATCTCTCACCAAGTCTCGGCAGTTCTGTAGCCTTTGCTATGTAAGATTCTGTTACTGCAAAATTAGTGTCTCCAATCTCTACTTTTGTACCATCAAATGATCTAGCAAAAGATTTTGTGATCTACTTGTGATATCCATCAAAACTTTCAATGAATTTGAGCCATCCAATCTTCTGCAACATCTCCTTCAGTTGTGGGTACCCTTCCATAAACTTTGCCCCTACAAGATTTGCCCTAACAATGAGTCCCGTGGTCTCTATTTCGTAGAATTTGCTAGCCTTCAGAATTACTCTCCTAGTCTATGAAATGGACTGTTTGCGGGTATGGTGAAAAATAACTATGGGTTTGTTTGGAATAAGTAGATGGTGAGGGTTTGGAGATACGTGAATACGTTGGTCACATCGTGGTTGTGACCATTAACATATGGAGTTATTAGAGACAGTTTAAGTACAGAGTATAGAGACCATAGCGGAGGTGTGGTATGATGAAATCATTATAGACCATTGGGTATCAAATGTGGAAGATGTGGTGGAGATGTGGTATCATGAAGTGGTAGTAAAATCAAATGATGCCATGTTAAGGAGACATATGATCATTAATATTATACATGACTTATGTTTATGACTCGTTGTTTGAAATAAATTTGCATTTTACCTTAGAACTTATCCTTTTTCTTGATAATTCTTTTGGTGTTGATCAGTAGGTACTTTGAGCATGGTTGATCTCCAAAACATGATTCTTCAATTTCCCTGCATTCATGATTTATTTTTAAGCTGTATAATTGTGCCAAAGATGATAAGTAAGTTGTAGCTGCATAATTAGATTAGTTGTGGAATGGAACCAGCTGCAGAATGTGAAAAGAAGGAAAAGTGAAATATCGCTTACGAAATATGGATGTAGAAATAAAATGGAAATGAGTTATGATAGTGAGATGGAATGAGATGTAAGATAAAATGAAAAATAGGATGAAATGGAGTAAAACTGTAAAATTAAAATGTAAATGAAAGATGACAGTGAGATGAAGTGGAATTGTAAAACAGAATGAAAATTGAATGAGATGGAATGAGACTATAAAATTGTAGACTCTATACTACAAATAAATGTAGCTTTTTGTCAATACTTATTACAGAAAGGAAATGGAAAATATAGGATGTTAGAAATCTCTGATTTTCACCCTATATTTTCTGTATAAGTATGCCAATCAATGTTTGGTTTTCAACCTTATAAATTTTATTATCAATTTTTGTATTTTTTATTTTTTTTTATATTTTTTTTATCAATCATTTCTTGGGAAAAATAAAGACTAAGTTAGTGAAGAAGAAGGATTCTTCTTCACTAGCTTCATTTCAGAGTTATCCTGGAAAATCGTAATGAACTCCTCTCTTGAAACTGGTTTTTGATATATCTTCAACCGATGACCATTCACAAGAAGAGGTACCTTTTCCTCATCTATTGAATCAAACAATAGTGCCCAATCTCTTGCTTGAAATTTCTTCTCCTTAATATATTTATCATGCCATTTAACCCTCTGCTATCGGACTATACTAGTTTTTTGGACTGCATCTTGCTTGATTTCATCAATTTCATTGAGTTGCTCCAATCTATGTTTATGTGCCTCTGATAAATCCAATCCCAATTGGACTGCCATCTTGAAGGTTTTAATTTGAAACTCTATAGGGAACAGGGCTTGTTTCCCATAAACAAGTTCATAGGGTGTATGTCCCATTGTGCTCCTCCATGTAGTTCTATAGGCCTATAAGGCTTTAGGAAGCCTTTCTGCCTAATCTTTTCTTTTGTAGATGCACAGTCTTAGTGAGAATTCCTTCAATCACCTTATTTGTATATTCAACTTGACCATTTGCTTGTGGATGATGGGAAGTAGATTTCCTATGTTTGATCTTGTAATCTTCCACAAGATCCTTCACCATTTTAGATATAAATTGAGATCCCTGATCTGTCACAATCTCTCTTGGAACACCAAAACAAGTGAAGATGTCCTCAAAAAGAAAATTAACTATATATTTTTTATTAGAAAAAGGTAATGCTTTGGCCTCTACCCATTTAGTGACATAATCAATGCATACCAATATATACTTCTTTTGCTTATATGAAGGATTAATTGGCCCAAAAAAACCTAAGGCGCATTTTTCAAAAGGTTCAATGAGTACCTAAATTTGTAGTGGAATTTCATTTGAAGGAGAACGTTTCCCTACCCTCTAGCAGTTGGCACACCTCCTGAAATATTCTTTGGCATATTTGAAGATGGATGGCCAATAATATCCTAAAGACAGGATTTTATAGGATGTCCTCTTGTCAGAAAAGTGTCCACCACACAGCTCATCATGACATGCCTTAAGAATCTCAGGCATTTAATCTTCCCTAACACATCTTCTGATCATAAGATCTAGGTCTATTTTATACAATTCATTAGTGATCCATGAGTATCTTGCACTTATCTGAATGATTTTTCTTTTTTCTCTAGAAAAAAAATGTGAAGGCAATTTCCCTATGACTAAGTAATTAGCAATATCTACAAACCAAGGAGTTTGAGTAGTCACTGCAGAAAGATATTCATCAGGAAAATTATCTTCAACTGGAGTGTCATCTTTGATATTCTGAATTCTGGCAAGAAATCAGAAATTGTGTTTTGTTTTCCAAGTCTATCTAGCACAGTAATATTGAATTGTTGCAAGAGTAAAATCCACCTTGTATCTCTACCATTAGTAATAGGTTTATTCATTAAATATATAATTGCAGAGTGATATGTATGAACAAAGGTTTCATAGCCTGTTATATAATGCCTGAACTTGTTGATTGCATGAACAACAACTAAAAATTCCTTTTCAATTATAGTATAGCTCAACTCAGTGGGAGTCAAATTCTTACTTGTATAGTAGATGGCATAGGGAATCAAGTCTTTTTGTCCTAATAGAGCTCCAAGAGTTGTATCTGAAGCATATATTGAAATGTGAAACGGTAGTTTCCAATTTGGACCTCTCAAGATGTGTGCTTCAATTTTTTTTTTTAAAGTCTCAAATGCTAACTGGCAGTCAGGAATCCAATTGAATTCACAATCCTTGGTGAGTAATTTGAAGAGTGGGAATGCTATTTTAGTGAAATTTTCTATAAATCGTCTATAGCATCATGTGAATCTTAGAAAACTTCAAACATCCTTTTGGCCATTTGGAATTGATAATTTAGAGATGACTTCTACTTTAGATTTATCAAATTTAATCCCATCTCCTAAAATGTGATGCCCTAAAACAATACCTTCTGTAAACATCATAAAACATTTTTCATGGCTTAGTGAAAGGTTTGCTTCCTTACATATTTTAAGAACCCTTTCCAAATTTTCCAAAGCTTCTTCAAATGGATTCCCATAGACTGTAAAATCATCCATATATACCTCTACACAATCATGTATTAGATCAAAAAAAATTAATACTACTGCTCTTTGGAATGTTGCAGGTACATTACATAACCCAAAAGGAAGTACCCAGTAGGCATAAGTTCCCCATGGACAAGTAAATGTGGTTTTATCTTGATCTTCAGGTGCCACCTGAATCTGATTATAACCACTAAAACCATCCAAGAATGGGAAATAGTTCTTACCTTCTAATGTATCTAACACTTGATCTATAAAGGGCAAAGAAAAATGATCTTTAAGGGTAGCTTTATTCAATTCTTGATAATTGATGCACACCCTCCATTTACCATTCCTTTTAGGCACAATCACTAAAGGGGAAACCCATTGGCTGTCTGAAATTGGGTAAATGAAGTTTACATTCAGCAGTTCTTGTAGCTCTTCTTTCACAATTTCCTGAAGATTTGGATTCTTTCTTCTCTGAGGTTGTCTGATAGGTCTAAAATTTTCCTCAATGTAGATGTGATGAATACAAGTATTAGGAATAATTCCTTTCATGTCAGTATATTCCCATGCACATGTAGCAGAGTGTTGTTGTAATGTCTTGATCAACTTTTACTATTGTAATTTCTCCAAGTTATTGTTTATGTTCAATGTTCTCCCTGGAAAGATTTCAATTATAGAGCTACCAAATTCTTCTATAGAATAAAGAGACATATGCCTAGAGACAAATATTCAATATTGGATTTTTCTTGAAATTGATCATGTTCTTCACTAATATCTAAAATAATAAAAAGAGACTTAATGTCTTTTCATCATCAATCCATTCTTTGTCATCTATTTTTGTGATTGTTTTTGCTGGAGGACATAGAGTGAATTTATTTTCTGAATTTCCATCAGAAATATACATATCACTAGATCTATAGCTAATGAAAGCATCAGTTATGGCTAGCCAAGGTCTTCCTAATATGAGCAGATGTCCTCCTAGATTGTTCTTGGGGGTTAAGATCATAAAATCAACAGGATATTCCCAAGAATCTAAGGATATTGAAATATCTTCTAAAACTCCATCCGGTTTGATTACAGATCTGTCCGCTAATTACAGTAATGTAGGTGTGTAAAGAAGATTAGGAAGCTTGAGCTTTTCCATGGTTTGTTTGCTCATGATGTTTATTTCTACCCCTAAATCAATTAATGTATTTGGAATTTCAACTCCATTGATATGTGTTTTCACAATTGGACTTCCTGGATCTACATATTTTTGTATGGCAATTTTTCCCATCATTATATCTGCTATTTTTCCTACCAGGTGAACCCTTTTTTTTATTTTTCTTTTCTTCCTGGTTTCTTTATGCTCAACTCCTTTATTGTTTTAGCTAGGATTGGAATCTCCTTAATGGACTGTTATGAAGGAATTTTGATACAAACATTTTTCAATTCATCTAGAAAATCATAATTAGACAACATTATCTACTTTTCTACTCCTCTATCAACTTGTAATCTTTCAAGAAAAGGAGGTGCAGAAGTAGATACTAGCTGCTCAATGATAGGAGTTGAGTTCATTGGTTCTTTCTGTTTTTTATTTTTAGTATTTTTGTTTTGGAGAGGTGTTCCCTCAAAATTTTTATTGGGCTGTAGAGAATCCTTCTCAAAATTCTCTTGTTCCTGAATAACTAAGAAGGTATTTCCTTTCCTAATATCCTACTAGATCTTAGTTGAACATCACTGAGATCTAGAGGAGTGATCATATAAGTTAGAAATTGTTGTCTTTCCACCATGTAAGTATTCTGAGGATTTTTATTGTTGGGGTTTGGTAATAGTTGGGTAGGTAGCTATTTTAGTTTCTGCTGAAATGGTAGTGAGAGTTGAGGATTTTGGTTTTGTTGTGGAAATGGTAATGAAAGTTGCGGGTTATGATTTTGAGGTTGTGGATGCTGATTTTGTTGTGGAATGTGTGGGGGAGGATAATTCTGATATGATGGAGGATATTAATAATATTGAGAAAATCTCCCATAAGGATTTTGTACTCTTTGTGCCCACGGTTGAGATTGAGATTGAGGTTGAGGCCAAGGTTGCTACCAAGAATTCCAATTTGGTGGGGGGTGAAGATACATTTGATTGTTAAATCCCTGATTTTGTGGCCCCTGCCAAGGTTTTCTAGAGACAAAGCAAAGAGGTTCTACTGAATTTGGAACTGTTTCTTCTTGAAAAACAACCTTAAGACCTAGAATTAGAGGACAACCCTTGGTTTCATGATTCTCTGAGCAAATCATACAAGTTTCTATATTTTTTGCATCTAAAGGGCATTCTATTAGAGCATGTTTTTTTCTGCATTTTGGACAGAAAATAGCTAAAGCATGAGCCTCAGTTTTCTTCTTGTTTTGAAACTTAAGGGTGTCTATTTGCTCACTAAGACTCCCTAGGATATATGTTTTGAATTCATCAAGCATATTACCAATTTCTGCCCTACTCACTGATCTAGTTGCAAACTTATTTACTCTAACAAGAGAAGGATCTCTTGGACCTTTCCCAGTTTTGGATTTCCCTCTTGAGAGATGAACACATAATTCTCCTATATCACTTAATGGGATTTGAGAGATATCTCCCTTCCCCATCATGTTAAGGATATCTATCCACTAATCTCTAATGGCTTTTAATAAAAGAGCTTTTAAGGTATCTTCATCTAAATTGTCCATTTTTTCTCTTTTCAAATTATAGTTGAATCTCTCAATCAAATCCTCTAAGTTTTCATCCCCTCTTTGCATCATTTTGAACACTTCATCTTTGTGATTGGTAGTCATGCAATAATCCAAATACCTATCCAAAAACGTTTTTTCCATGTCATTCTATGTTCTAATGGACTGAGTGACTAACCCCATGAACCACTTCAAAGCAGCTCCTTCCAATGTTGAAGGGAAAAACATAAGTTTTTGAGAGTCTTCTAGATAATCATAGGTTCTACGCAAGACTTCAAACTCAAATAACAATGTTTCAGGATCCTCACTTTATAACCCATGGAAGTTTGGGAGGACAGAAGGTGAGATATTTTTCATTGTGGCATTTGTTTCTTCATCCACTATAGGGAATCCAAAAGAATTATGTATTTCCCTATTTCCTCCACCTCCTCCATTATTTCCTCTACCTTCTCCATTATTTCCTATACCTCTTCCTCTACCCCCTCTTCCAAATAGTGTGAATTCTCCATCTTCTCCTTCTTCTGCCATTATAGTTTCTTCTGGGTCAGTATAGGGTTCAACCTGCAAGGTTACTTTCTCCTCCTCTAGTTCTTCTATTAATGGGATACGGGAGAGAGGTTCTAGTTCTTCTTCCTCACCAGGTATTCCTAATTCTTCAACTAAAATGTGCTCTCCTCTGGAGGTCAAAAAGGTTATTCCTACTATTGGAGGTTCAAGATTTTTCTCCTTTAGGACTGACTTGGTAGATGAAGTAGGAGATTCTTTTGATTGGATTTTTGCCCCTGGAATTTCAGGAGTTCTATGACTGGGAGTATGAGTTTGGGATGGAGATGTATCTTTTCTTATTCTTGGTGGAGTAGGTGGTGTTGTAGGAATTGAACTCCTGCCTCTAGCCATAAATCTACCCCTAGAGTCTCTTTCTCTATGCATATCATTTTATTTTCTTTTGAACGTAAGAGATAGAGTTACCTAGTTACACTTCCCCGGCAACGACACCAAAATGTTTAGTCAATTTAGTTTCCTAAATTGCTTTGCATAAATTATCAACCGAGGCTCGTAAGATGATAAAGTGTAGTGCACTGTATGTGCTAGTTAACCCTTCTCACCCTTCTCACTTCGTTCTTTTGTATTTTTATATTGTTTTGTTTTGGGGGTTTCCTTTATTTCTAATGATGTACAGTCCAAATTATGAGAAACTGAGTCTAAATTTCCTAAAGGTGAACTAATCAAAATCTAAGTTAAAGGAAGGAAAAACAGAGCATCTATCCTATCTTGTCATTCACCTAAGTCAAAAATTAAAAGGTGAAGTTGTAAGTAAAATTGAAATAATTACAGAGAATGAAACTGACTAAAGCAATTTTAGTTGTCCAAGCCTCCAATTTTGAAAGATAACTTTCTTGAGATGGCAAATAAGCAACTTACTATACTTTATAGTTTAAAGAACTAAATCAAATATGCAGAGAGTAACTACTTGATTCCAATCCTCATGTGAAATGAATGTTTAACCATTTAGTTTAGGATGGATGTCAGCTTGAAATGGTGACCAAAAACATTTATCCACACAGTGCATTGGAAATCTTAACTAGGAAATAAATAACAGAGGAAACAAATAGTAAGTAAACTAATCCACAATGCATGCTTGTTAATTTTCCACCTTACCATGTTAAAACAAAACAAGTTTCATTTATGCAATAGATAGGAGAAACAAGACTGCACCATCGCATTCTAACATTACGATACTAAACAGAATTGAAATAAAACAAACTACAGGAAATCAACCTAAACTACAAATACTATTAAAAGTAAATAATGAAACTAAACTGAACAACAAACAAAATAAAAGAAAAACCTCCAGTGCAGGGGCCCTATGCAATTGACTGAGTTGAGCTACTAACTAGCTGAAGATACTCATTTAATGATCACTTGGTAAAACACGACTTCATATTATTAACAGGAAAATAAGTTTCAAAAGTACAGAGCTGTAAGTCTGAGCTTAATACATGCAAAAATTTGAACTCCTTCTCAGTTCTTTACAACTGATATTTCAAGAAACATTCCTAACTGTCTTTTGAGAGAATTTAGCTACAGGTAGTCTCTACATATTACAACAGATCTGCGTAAAGGGTTGATCAGCTACAGATGACTTTAAGTCAGCGATATGGTTGCATGAAACTGTTATCACCGATTACTAGTTGAAGTTAATGCTACAAAAAATTGTCAGATTTATTAATTAGCCATGAAGAGTGGACACAGAGTCCTATTGCTCTCGGGTTTCTTTGTTTGAATCCACCTTTGACTATGGTCTTGAGCTAGCTATTTTGTCGATCTGGACTGGGTGACTATGATAGGATCCACGTCGTGACCATTCCAGAGATTCCCATGTGGCTGATTTCATCGTTTGACGCCTGTAACCTATTAAACCATGGAAGTAGCTACGGAACGCACAGTTAGCTGTAAAATGGGCTACGTTCCGTAGCTAATTTGAAAAATCTTATCTCAAATAGAAAAAACATAAAAGTATAACATGTCAATCATTTAATGTCTTCCTTGAGACAAAATCTATCATTTATCGGTGATGGGGATCTGTCTTTTATGGGAAAACAAGAGAAAGAAGTGAGAAAATTTGTCAAAGAGAGAGTAATTTTGAGGTCCAACAATTAACACGTAGACGTAAACATAGCAAGATCTAGAATCTAGTTTGAACGACAAAGGTAAATCATAACAATCAATACTTACAATAATCAAAATAATTATAATTTCATGGAATAACAGGAATAATCAATTCCAAGAGTAAACATAAATAATTATGACACAAGCAAAGTATTAAATCTCCTATCGATCAGGCCCAGAGTCTCTAGAAGTCACTGCCAAAAGACACTCAGAATGCGATTATAGGTAAAACACAGTGTTCTTCATTAAACTTGGTAATAAAGATACAACATCACTGTAGTGAGAATACTCTGTGTCCAAAGTGAATAATTACAATCTCCAAATTTCTATCTAGCTATTCATTTCACCTGTTGGATTTATATAACCTATGAGAGACAAATAGATAGGAGCGAATCCTCGGGACCAGGAGGTCCTGAGGATTTCACAACCAATAATCTGATTTTATTACAAAATAGACTTGATTCTCCTGGTCTTCCGCTAGCCTCCATGATCGAAACATTGTCGTTTTCCTTTCTTGTTGTTGGGATGGGGTCCCCTAGGTCAGTTTTGGGGCAAAAGCCCAAGTTTTGATGTAAAAAGATGTAAAGTCTCCGCGAAATGTGGATGCAGAGCGTGGAGTTAGTTAAGAGTAAAAAAGGGTTTTACCCTCGTTTGTGTAAACTTGAGTCGGATTTGAAGATCTACCCATGGTTCCCAGACCATGGGATTGTATAAATAGGTGCATCTTAGAGAGTCTAAGGTAGATCTATGTCTTTATCTATGGGTATGACGAAAGGAGTCTAGAGAGTTAGCACATAGAAGTAAGTCTTAGAGGGGGAAAAGGCTCTGCAGCTGAGTGCACAAAGGCCTAGAGTAGTGTCAACAACTGAGTACGCGCGCCCCCGTAGTTGAGTGCTAGGAAGTTTTAAGTCTGTAACCTTATACTGAATGTCAATAAACAAATACTATTGGGAAAATTCATCTATTTTATCTGTTTCTCTCTATTATTTATGGTTGCGATATATGGTGTAATGAATAATGTCTTTATGAAATAATGATGTATTGATGCACGAATTTACTAGATCCATCTTATTAATTGAATGTAATTAATGTTAAGTGGTTATGCGAAGATCATAACACTTTCTATTATGTTTATTGAACACTTGGGTAGATCTGAGTACAGACTGATCCAAGAGTAATCTAAGGTGAACATAAGTAGCTACTTCATTTGCTTAGGGTCCACAAAGGCCAACTGTAGGCCTTCGAAGAGGTCTAAGGACCATTCGAAGCGAGTTGCAGTACCAAGCCTTAAGGGCTCATAGATCTGCGCGGAGGAAAATCTAGGGCATAAAAAGACATCACACTGATCTCTGGATGTAGAATATTGGTTCCAGCATCCGCCCATACTACTTCGGGTGAGACTTCAATCCACGCTTTGTGGATTGATGCCGAAAGGGCTAGTGGTGTAGGGATTTGTTTCGTACAACTAACTCTGAACTTGGGTCAGGCCCCCTTAAGCAAACAAATGGTTCCATTTCCTGGACCAGGATATGTATAAAGGGATGTGTGATGTCGCATCACTAGAATCTGGAAAAAAAAGGAAATTGAGAAGTGGTTGGATAGGAAGATCCACGAATTTGTGGCATAAGAAAATATAAATCTGCGCTTGATAAAAGAGTAGTGGTTGGATAGATATCTATACGCAGAAATACACGAAATTTTTTTCTGCACCTTCCTAATTGAAATATACGAGTGGATAGCTAAATTGGCATACGACCAAGGAAGGTGGAGACTTGACGGTCCAATAGTGTGGACTCCAGAGCTAGTGCAGAGGTTGGAATCATTTCAAGATAATATCACGCATGTCATGGACCATTGGCTCGATTGGGTTATAGGAAGATTTGTTACAGAATTTGTGGTTGACACCTTAGTCAGTTACAGTGAAGCAGAGCAATGTTTCTTCAAGGGACCACGAGGTAAGTATTTGAGATATTTGAATACTTGGATTAAGATGCTCTTGTGTGAAAAATAGGTCATGCCATTGCCTTGATGTTTGGATCTACACGAAGTGAATGGAGCTTTAGAAACCAAGAAAAAGAAGGTCCTGAATATTGGTCGTTGATTGGAACGCCTTCAAGTGACGACGAGGGAGTGGTATAGGCCTTGCTGCATAGTGTTGTCCAATTGATAAGGCAGGTTTTTTCGTGAACCCATCATCCATCCATGCCACCTCCACCTTCACCTCCACAACATACACCTTCACCCACACCATCGTTCAACATGTTGAATACAAAGAAGTTGCCAGTTTTCAAGGGCTTAGGAAGTGAGGATCCGAATTAGTTTTGGTTTGTTGTGAAGGTTGTGTAGACAACACAACAAATTACGGATGATAATATAAAGAAGGAGTAGTTGGTTATTTCTCTATAGGATCGCATGCTGTCATGGTATGTTAAGTACTGCATTGATAATCCATTAGCGTCATTAGCAGATATTTAGGCTGCTTTGAACAAATAATTCGGTAAGCCTAAGTCTGACTCACAATCAGTAATTGGATTTAAGGAAATTATGATGAGGGCTGGTGAAACATCCTGGGAGTTAGATCAAATATTGAAGTACGTAATCTGTGAAGCTAATATGCATCTCATAGATAGTCAACACCACGAGTGGTTTATAGCCTCGCTCCTGCCCCACCTAAGGATTGCTTTATCGCAGCAAAATATAGGAACTCAGGTGGAAGCTCTGGAAATCATGATAAGATTACATGAAACACATATTTAGGAAAGTTGCAAAACCTTTGTTTGGAATTGCAGAGCTTGAAAAAAGAAAAGGAGGCTAGGACAGAGGTGCGTGAACAAGTCTAGTGCCTCAAGTGTAAGATCCAGGGGCATGATAAGGATCATTTCCTTGTCTTTATGAATTATCTCATGGGGGGGTGGCGATGCCCCTTAGGCAGGAAGCTCTAGTAGGACCAAGTATGGGGCACGTGCTATGGTGTGCTATTTGTCAGGTAGGCAGAAAACATGTCAAAGATAATTGTCATTTGCTTCAAAAGTTTGTACAAACACCACAAAAATTGTTTTGTGATTTCTACAAATTGGTGGGCCACGATGAGCGCCACTGCCATAGCTACGAATTAATGATGGAAAGTACACCTATGTATTTAATGCAAGAAGAAAATCGACTTCTAGATCAGGGTGCAGGAGGAGCCCGTAGAGGATATCAAGGGC
>APFE030191274.1:0-54147 GCA_000404065.3 Pinus taeda
TAGCTTGATATTCTGGCACTTTCCAGAGCAATTTATTGTTCCTCCATTTGCAACCATCACTTGACACTCTGGTGCTGGATATAAGAAGCAATTCAATTCTTTTGCTACCTTACAATGAATAAAATTGTGATTACTTCCTGAATCAATCAACACCATTACCTTTTTCTTCTTGATTTGTCCTTCTATCTTGATGGTTTGAGGAGTGTAATTCCCACCAATGCATTACAAGATATGGTCGGATTCATTTGTTCTTCATCTAGGCTTTGTTCCTAGAGTATAACCTCTTCTTTTGACCTTTCTTGCTCCTTTTCTTCTTGCTCTTCACAATCTATGTAGAATAATTTCTTCTCAGCACACTTATGACCTTTAGTGTATTTTCTATCACAACTGTAACAAAGCCCTTTTGCTCTTTTTTCTTCCAATTGTTGTGTGTCAACCTTATAGGTTGTGGAAGACTAGCGGCAACAACACTTCCGTCTTTATAGATCTGAGTGGTATGCTTCCTGGTTGCCATAATTTTGCTTTCCATTTTTCTTGCTAACTTGAATGCCTTCTCTAATGAATCAGGTTCCCAAAGGGAACATCATGTTGGATATTATCCTTTAAAGACCCTATGAACACATCAATCCTATGCTCCTCTAGGATATCTTTTACCCTTATGTTCAATTTTTGGAACTCCTCAATGTGCTCCATTATTGAACCCTTTTGTTTGAGACTTATCAATTGGCTAAAAAAAGTGTTGCTTTTTGTATCCTCTTAATGTGCTATCAATTCTTCCGTAAAAATTGCCCAAGTGATAAATTGTTTACGAGAGCAAAGCCATTGATACCATACAAACTGATTTGGTTCCAAATATAAAGTTGCAATATGTACCTTTTGTGTGTTTTGCACATTATTGAGATCGAAAAATTGCTCCATCTGTAATATCCATGTTGCGGGATCCTTGCCATCAAACTTCCTCACATCTATTTTTGGAATATGGTGTGTCTTTGATCCAACATTAGAGTCTATGAAATCATGATTAACATTTCCTTTGTTTTCATCATGAGTTTCCTTTACTCCCCTTTCACCATTAGTAAGTATTTCTTGTAGAAAATTTGTCAAATCTGCCTGCAAATTTGCCATGTCTGTCTTCAAATCTGTCTTCAAATCTATCTTCAAATCATCCATCTTAGCTTCCATGCCCTTTATCTTAGATTCCACACCATTTATCTTAGCTTCGGTTAGCTTTTGTGAGCATGACATTTGTTGCACTTGTTCTTGTAATTTTGATATATCATGTAGCATTTCTTCCTCTTCTTCATGAGTCATGCTAGAGCTTTCATGTTCCTTACTAGGTGTTTGCATTTTATTTCCTCGGGGCATTAGTTACAAATAATAATTTTCTAATATGCCCTTTTAATTCCTTCAAAATAAATTTTCAAACCAATCTTAAGCAAAAAGTTAAAAGAATCTACACACCTTTTTTCACTTTGTATAAGCTCAATATTGCCTCTGATGTATCTCTGTACTTTCGGATCATCTAGTTCTAAAATTGCAAATTACAGTAGCCCTTTGTGTCCTCTTTCCAATGCCACCAGTCTGATCCAAATTGGATTCTCCAAGGAAGAGTTATGCAAAATCTCCCACAGTGACCTGCTTATAGACTATTTCAGTAGAGTGAACTTGTATGACGTACCACGACTCACTATTTCAACCTCTGGCTCTAAAAAAATAGATACAAGAAACTATAGTCTGTCATCTTTCTGCACCTTCTTATGAAATTTCAATCCGATGCTCAGAGAGAAAGTTATGACGATTTTCCCCAGGTCACTTGTTTGGAATGTAATTTAGGAGTCTCAAAGAAGACCAACTTCCTCAGATCATATCTCTACAAATATAGCGCAAAAAGTTTTGAAATTCGAACCCAATATTTCGCATGATTTCTTCTCAAATGGGTTTTTTTTTTTAGCTTCTGAAACATCGCAGAAACAAAGTTATAGCGAAAATGCCATGATGACCTGTTTGGAGCAGCGAAACCCTGGAATCCATAGCTCCGATACCAAATGTTATGAGACCAGCTCAAGAAAAAGATAGAAAATATAAATTCCACGCCTTAGAATTCAGCCTCTTCGAGGGGGCAGCCTCCTTTACATTACATAAATGAACAATTGTTGGATGATACAAATGACAAAACCTACTTTCTATATATAGGAGTCTTAAGGAGTCATAATATAACCCAGCTGACCTAACAATAATAATATAAAGCCACAAAAATAACAATAGAGGGATTCTATGGGGCACAATAATAACAATATGGGGACAATAGGGGCACAACAATATTAATAATGGGTACAATTACAATAGTAATGGGGTAATCACTAGTATTATAGGGACCCAACATTCTCTGTCCATTCCGACTGATTCCTGAATTGTTCTATCTCAGGCCTAGCTTTATGATGATATGGTGTGAATTTATTCTCCACTATGAGTTTGGATATGACTCCCAATGCGTCATATGACCAAGAAAAACTGAGAGAAAATTTCATTTCTTTTAGTAGCTTATCAATTTCCTCCCCTGTTGCCCTAGTATTAAAAATGAAGGGACCAACTTGAGCTTTGAGCTTAAATTGTGATTTCTTTTTGGAAGCTACAAAATGCACTTCATTTGCATTCAATATTTGCCTCAAGTACTCCATTGCAAAGATTCTAACAGGAAGGTACTTTGGCAGTTTGTATGGCAGAAGCTCACAGCCAAAAACCATAATTTCTATATAGTTTTGGTAGCAATACCAATCTCCTATTGCAACTTGATCTATGAACTGAAGTTCTTTGATAATATCCTCACTGATCCTTGGTAATGGGGTGTTGCTCATAAGGCTGAGGGCTGGATGAATGAATAGTTCTCTGAACTGCTTGTATATGAATTCTTCTTTCTCCTTCATCCCCATTGAAGTCCAGAAAATCACTAACTGTTGTTCTTCTTCTTCATCAAGCTTCTGCAAAGGGAATGGGAATTTGTCTCCCTGAAAATATATAAACATATACACAAGCTCTAAAGCATACTTGAATACTTCTTTAGTGTTAAATTTGACAAACTGCTCATGTATGGTTTCAGCTATGAAATGACCAAAATCATAAATAATAGTTGGCTTAGAATCATAAGAAAACATGGATAAGAAACCAAGGATGGCTTCATTGACAGACTGATCAGAGTGATAACCAAGCAAATAGGCCATGATAGTAGTGATATGCCTAGTTCTATTAGTAAACATAGATGAATCATAAGGGGGTTTCTCTTTGGTAGAGGACTACCAATTGCTAAAAATAGTTCCAAGGTCTGGGATCTCTTGGTAAAGTCCAATTTGTTATAAGCTTATATCAGGTTTTCATGAGAAAAAGGATGAGTTAGTGCAGTGGTAGGGGCTTGCAACATTTTCTCAATTGAGTCAGCATTAATGGGACAAAGGATTTCTTTGGTAGGTGAGATAATGGCTCTCTGGCTAGGATCATATGATTCATGGCATTTCCTCACAAACTCTGGAGCTTTGTGTATTTATGGAAAAATATAATGGGGTAATTGGGATTGCCAGAGCCCAATTTCATCACTCTGGTCAATTAGCTGCTCTTCCCACCAACAATAAATTTCAAATAAATCAAATTGAGAAGAAGTCTCAATGATTTTGCAATCCTTGTCAACTAATGGAGTATGGTGGAAATCAATCTATGGTTGAATTAGAGGATTTGACACTTCTACAATTGTTTTTCCCTTGGGAGGCATTTTGGCAAATGAAACTGCGGACTGTAAATGATAGAATGATAAAAAAAAATGAGTTAATAGAGTGGAGACAGGTAGCTAACAAGTGGACCTAGAAGGTGTGCTTGCGAATAGGACAAGTGGTTGCTAGAATGTCAGACAGTGGCTGAGCTGTTGAGCAGGCGAGCTTGAAGAATACTCTTAGACGCAGAAGTTAACTATGTAACCTTTGAAATGTATGGCAGAGTGCTTATAAAGAGAAAAATGGAGTGGAAGAGTGGCAATGAGCATTTGAAAGTTCATTAATTATCCAATGGGTTAATTAACAGACATTTCGTTATAAATGCGTGGGAGTGGAAATGAATGGGAAACGTATAGGTGGCCGATGATTGGATGGGAGATATGAAGTGGAGTGTGATGTGGAGGTGACATGGAGTGGTGGTAACGGCTATGAAGGATACTGCGTTCGGGGGTAAGACGGAGCGGTTTGTGGTTTTGAGATTTTTAGTCCTGAAAGACTAAAATGTACTTTTGTGGTTCATATGGGTGGTATTAGAGACTACCCATTTCACACCCCCCCCGCATCGATAAACTTCAGGCGGTGAATGAGGGCTGAAAGGGAGTGTGGTCCATATGATTGTGGAGGAATGTGTAGGATGAGTGGTGAGGTGGAGGGAGTTTATCGTATGAGCAGGGAATGAACGATGGATTCATTATATGATAGGTGGAAGTGGCAGTTGTGGGTCAAGTGATTTAATGAATGAAGTGATAGCATATCACAAATCACACTTTCTTCCGCCCAATGGTTCATTCACTTATGAATGATGCAATGCAATATGATCCTACGATCAGGAATCAGCAGTCATCCAACAGTTGACAACGGTATTGTACATCGCACTTTCTTCTGTCCAATGGTTCATTCACTTATGAATGATGCGATGTGATATGATCCTACAATCATGAATCAACAGTCATCCAACGATTGACAGTGGTATCGCACATCACACTTTCTTCTGCCTAATGGTTCATTCACTTATGAATGATGCTATGTGATACGATACTTAGGAAATAACCATTTCAACATTTCAAACTTTCACATTTCTACCTACCCTTCTATTCCTAACATTTTTACTTATCCTTATAGAGTGCATTTGAACTAGAAACCCAATATTTTCTTTTCATGAACAACCTATCTCTATACCTTATTTCTTCCATTGGCTCAAATTAAAATATTGAGCCAATTTATTTTCTACCTATGAGAATTAATTTAAAACAAATCCAATTATGATGGAACTATATAATTGGATAAAAATAACCTAGTGTGGCATCTAAACAAACTGCACACAACTATTATTTTTCAAACTGAATTTAGAACAAAGTAGTGGCATTTAGATTTGCAACACTTTCAGAGTTGATTTCTTTTTCCTTTCTATCTAACCTAACATTTTATTTTGCCTTCATTTTTTAGGGCATCTACCCTAACATTTTCTTTGATATGGACGTATTTATCAAAAAAAAAATTCTAACATTTTTTATTCAACATTCTTTTTTTCCATATCCTATCTTAACATTTTGTAAATACGTTTTCATTTTTTTTCTAATTTATTCTAACTTATTAAAACCAAAAAATGGTACAACATTGGCTCCTACAAGGGACTTCTTTCTCTTGTAGAATGCAGAGAACCTGCAGATCCATGTGCCTTCTCCTCAGGCTATGGAGTCCTTTGCTGTAAAAAATCTCACTGACAGCTTAAAAAGTAAAAGAAACTAGAGTATTTACAATGAAATGTATTCCAACTTTGCAGTATTGAATGAAATGTTTGAGAAACCTTCCATTTACATGATAAGCGGAATATATTCATTCAAGATTTTGTAGCACAAAAGTGTTGTTACCCTTTACTTCAGCAATTGTTAAAGGACCAAACCATAGGTTGTCAAACTTACCATGCTTTCCATTTTCCTTCCTCCTAGAGTCCCATCTTAGAACTAGGTCACCTTCCCTGAAGTCCCTTTCCCTGGCTCTTCTGTCAAATAGGCTTTTCATTTTATTCTGATATTTCTTCAATTTGTATTAAACTTCATCTCTATTTTCATTTAGTTCAATAATCTGATTTATCCTTCTTGAAAAATCATCTGGTTCATCTGTTGAGTCCTGCAAGAATTTTAAAACTAGGAAAGCCAAATTGGGGGGAAAAATTGCATCTTTCCCATAGACTAACTGAAAATAAGATTTCCTAGTAGATATTTTTGGAGTTATTCTATTTGCCCATATTGCATAAATTAAATGAGAGTCGTAGCTCTTTCTATGATCTGCTAAGGTATTTTTGATTACCTTTA
The DNA here is from genome assembly GCA_000404065.3 of Pinus taeda. NCBI lineage: Eukaryota > Viridiplantae > Streptophyta > Pinopsida > Pinales > Pinaceae > Pinus > Pinus taeda. The sequence goes on from APFE030191274.1 coordinate 6,074, forward strand.
CCAAACTTTTATTTGAGGATTCTACGAGGCCATTACCTTGAGGGTAGTATGGAGTTGAATGATGTGACAAAATCTGATATTTCTAGAAAAACTCAATCATTTTAACACTAGAGAATGTTGTTGCATTATCTATGACAATTTGAGTTGGGCAACCAAACCTAGATAAGATATTTTCTTCAATGAATTTAATTACTACCAAATTGGTAGCATTTCTTACCGGCATTGCTTCTACCCATTTAGTGAAGTAGTCTGTTGCTGTGAGGATCCATCTATGATGATTACTTGAAGTGGGATGGATTTCTCCAACAAAATCTAATCCCCATTGAAGGAAAGGTGCTAAGATTATTGATGGTACTAGTGGAAGAGTTGCTAGTTTCTGATTACCATCAAACATATGACAAGGAACACAACCTCTGAACTTTGCTCCTACTTGCAAGAACAATGTTGGCCAATAGTCTGTTGCTTTGAGGTTCCATCTATGTTGATTGCTTGAAGTGGGATGGATTTCTCCAACAAAATCTAATCCCCATTGAAGAAAAGGTGCTGAGATTATTGATGGTACTAGTGGAAGAGTTACTAGTTTCTAATTACTATCAAACATCTGACAAGGAACACAACCTCTGACCTTTGCTCCTACTTGCAAGAATAATGTTGGCCCATAAAATCCTCCCCTTAAAATCTTGTATGCTGTTTCTCTCCAAGCATAATGTCTTCCACAAAATCCTATATGAAATTGATCAATGATTCCTTCAGTTTATGATTCTGTTAAACATAATAACAAAATATTCAGTGGATCTTTCTAGTACAAATTTTCATTTATGATACAGTACTTGACTGCTTTCAATTAAGAGTTTTAAACTAGGCTTTGGAGAATGATGTTGGGCATTCAAAATGGAGCAGAAAATTTATAATGTCTTGATACCAATCTGACAATAGAAATTTGTCATCAATATTTAAGGAGATAATCTAATCAAAAGGTAAAGGTTCTTGCAAATTCTTTTCTTCAGGTTGAAGAGAAGGTTCTTGTGGATTCTTCCCTTGTGCAAGGACATAAGGTTCTTGTGGGTTCTTCCCTTTTACTTCTAAAATAGAATTGATTCCAAGCACTTTGAAATTAGATTCTACTAGAAGCTTGGCTAATCCCTCGCCTTTTACTAGCTTTGTAGTTTTGATAGTTAGATCAAACTCAAGTATTTGGTGATCCACCTACCTCTTTTCCCATTAGTGTCAGGTTGTGTTAAAACAATTTTTACAACACCATTAGGAACATAAGCAATAATAGGTGAATGTAGGACATACAACCTAAAATATTTCAGGGCTTGAATGAGGGCATAGGCTTGCTTATTGATTATGTCATACTTAAACTCGACATCTCTCATAAACTTACTGAAAAAGGCTATGGGCTGGTCATGGGAATGTTCATTCTTTTGTAATAGAACAATAGCAAGGGTTGTTTCTGAGGCAAAAGAAAAGATATTGAATGGTTTAGTATAATCAGGGTTGGTCAGGGTAGGAGCTTCAGAGATAACTTTCTTGATATGATCAAATGCATCTCTAGAAAATATATTCCATTTAACTTCATGATCCTTTCGAAACATGTCAGTTATATCTTTTACAATCTCTACATAATTTGGGATGAATCTCCTGAAAAAGTTAATCTTATCCAAAAAAGCTTGAATTTATTTATTGTTTCTAGGTAAGGTCAATGTTTCAATGGTAGACACACGCTTGGGATCAATTACCACTCCTTCCTTTGAGATTATATGGCCCAAGAGCTTTCCTTCTTTGATAGCAAACAGAGACTTTTTAGGGTTCAATGATATCCCAAATTTTCTACACCTGTCAAAAACCTTGATGAAGTGCTTTAGATGTTTCTGATCATATTTAGAAAAAAAAATAATGTCATCAAGATAAATAACCAAATTTTTTTTTACCTAACCCATGAAAGCTACATCCATAGCTCTTTGAAATGTTGCTTCAACATTTGATAAGACAAATGGAATTCTAGTGTACATAAATGTACCCCAAGGTGTAGTGAAGGTTGTCCTTTCCCTGCCTGTTGGATCAACATTTACCTGATTATAACTTGAAAAACGATCAAGCATAGAAATTATTTGTGCTCCTGAGACCATTTGAAGTAACTGATCCATTTTGGGCAAAGGGTAATTATCCTTTAATGATGCTTTGTTCAAATCTCTGAAGTCCACACAAAGTCTAATTTCTCCATTCTCTTTCCTAACAGGAACTAAATTTGCAACCCAATTAGAATAGCTAAGTGGGAGAATGATCTGGGCATCTAGCATTTTATTAATTTCCTTTTCGACAGTTTGCAAAAGGGCTAGATTAATTCTCCTAAGTTTTTGTTGATAAGGCATTGCTTCTAGCTTCAAAGGGACCTTATGCTGTATTAATGAAGTATCATAAGATTTTAAATCAACATAGGTCCAAGAAAAAACATCCTTATAATTTTGAAGTAACTTAAGATATTGAGTTTTAATCTCAAGGTCTAGAGATGCACAGATTTTGATGCTTTTGACATTATCATTTGTTCCAATGTTAATTTCTTCTATGTCCTCTTCCAAAGAAATGGACTGAGGATTTCAGAGGACATCATTTTGATCAAACAATTTTTCTAAAGGTATCAAGCCTTTGGGAATAAAATTGTTAGACGATTGAATAATGTTTTGATCAATAATTTTTGAACTGAAATCTAAAGTATCATTCTCTCTTGTATTCTCATTTATTTCGGATCTATCATCATCAATTTGTAGAACAGAAAATTGATCTACAACTTTCATAAAATATTTCAAGTGTTCATAATCTTCAAATATCTGCCAGTGTTTTAGATTGTCTAGGATAGATGGTCTACACTTGACTTGTATTTGATAGAGTAAATTAGTCTGATCGGGAATTTTAAAGGAACTAGCAGAAACAGCTAAGACATCTGCATGAATATTCTAATCTCTTGGAATATAAGTCAAATTAAAAGCATCAAAGAATTTTTCAACTGAATCCCATACTTCATTTTAGTAAGACCTAACTGTTGAGGGAATAATTCCCTTAGGGCATTGGGTCAGAACCCTAGTAGAGTAGGAGTAATCTACAGCAAGAAACAAGCATTCAACTCAGGCAACATGCTTAAAAAAACTAACTATGCGAAGATGAACATACCCAGATGCCCTTCGTTTGGGTAGTTCCAACTAGGGTTCAAACTCTTTGCAACTCCTAATGATCTTCGAATTTGCAAATCAGCCAATTCGAATACAGATAGAAGCATATAGATAAAGCATTATAGTGAATCAACTTTATATCATATAAGTAGATGGTTAGTTATACATTGCAATAGTCATTCATATATAAACCATAACAATAACATTAGATGCACAAACAAAGTCGATATCAGGAACAAGAATTCGTTTCTTTTTATTGTAGAAAAATTTAATAAAATATGGAAAGACTTCACCTGAGTCTTCCTCTTCCAGCTCCAAGCAGAACCGTCCTCCAGGTCTGTCCAGTCCCAGTCTTCAATAGCCTCCTTCCATAACCAATACCATGATATCTCCAAGCATGTGAGAGAATATCAAAACCCAAGGAAACAAGGGTTTCCTGAACTTGGGGAAGTGCTTGAAGCACATGGATTCTTCAGACTTGATCAGGGGATAATATCAGTATAGTAATTCTATCATTTCTCTCCTCCTTAAGGCCTTCCCATTGAAGTCTTTTTATACTTCTCCCAAATTAGTTTTTTAGTTGGGAAACAGTTGGGACTAGTTGGGCCACGGGCACTAATGGGTAATCAATAGCTAAAACATGTGATCTTCACCCATAGTTAAGGAAATTTAATTTTTTAAGTGTTTTAACACATATACGCGGGTTGGGTATAGACTGACCCGCGTGTACACACTTTTAACACAGGGAAAAGTACTGTATAGGGAGAAAAACACTGTTTTTAAAATTTTTGGACGAAGACTGGAAGGAAGGGTTGCCCTAGGCCATAAAGCAAGCATCACAAATACAAAGGGTGATATTTGGAGCTATAGCAGATGCCCCCTAATATATGAGGTCAGAAGGGGTACATGATGGCCGAAATGTATTAAGTATATGGAAAGGAAATTTGTCAAAAATTGAGAAGGACTTCACCAGATTTCAGCCTCCCAAGCCAGCAAAAGAAGATCAGAAAGAAAAAACTATCTGAGGCAGGCATACCCATGCTCAGAGAAAGTAAAGAATGTCCACATATCAAGTACAAGTGGATCCATTATGTATACAAGTATAAGGAACTGAAAGTACATAACGGATCATCTGATCATGATCGAACAAGTACATGTCTGAATATCACATATAAGAAGATGACCAATGATGCTGAAAGATGAAGCTGATCACTGATGTCAAAAACTGATCCTAATAGTACCAACTGAACATGATGGAATAAGATGATACTACATCACAACTCGATGCCAACATATAGGATGTCGTTGTGAAGGACTGCAACATATAATGTGGAATGGTGTCAACTAGCAGCAACAGGAGCAACTGACAAGTGAACCAAAGAATGTTGATGCAACTTGAGGTCTTCACCAACCACCCTGGTACATTTCTACACAATGGGAGTAAATGATTTGAAGTTGACCATGTGAGAAATTGTTTGATTACCGGTCATTGGTGTATACCATTAACAAACGTGAGACTACTCACCAATAATGATAATGAGAGTCAAGTTACCCAGTACAATCTAACAAGTGTGAATAGATGAGCTGAAGTCAAACACCTAGAAGAATCTATCAATTAGGAGACAATAATGGTTTCCCACTGTCGATAGTGAAGGATATGCCACTGATGACTGCAAACCCCAAGGTACTGCCAAATGGACTCTAGACCTTTGCCCTAGAGCAATGAGTTGTAGTCAATAGGGAAAGATCCACTAGAAGGAAGGCATTAAAGCATCCTTCATCAATCTAGTGTGAGTGTAACACGTAGGCTAATAATGTGGAAGGAATCAGACGAAAAAAGATGTAGTAACCTAATTGAAGCACATTTCCAGCATACACAAGATGTAGCTAGTGCATGATAGAAACCCTCTGAACCAACCAATAATGAAAGCTGACACAGAGGCAAGGAATCCACCAATAGGGTCAAAAGGAAACCAAGGCACTGCACGAATCCCAATGTGTGATAATGAAAGCTGATTTCAAACACAAGGGAAACCACTCAGTCAAAGACCCATGATACTGATCAATGTTGAGCACAAGGTGACCTATCAATAATGAAAATAGGGCCACGGTGCGTCTCTAGGCCTGTCCTCAAAGCAATATGTCGCCGTCGATAAGGACAAGACCCGCCAGCAAGAAGTCAATGGAGACCTTCTCAAACCGGCACGAGTAAAGGACCAATATAACTAATATGATGATAGACAAGAAACTGACAACCAGGGATGGACGACTGAAAAATAGGTCAAGAGACACTGCAGAGAGGCCGACTCAGGCTTACTTCCCTTGAACAAAAGCACGACTCAATGATTACCATGTGGTAGCATATGATAACTTTGTATAAGTTTGTCATGTAGGTGGCAAGAACGAACTCTCCATATGATTGGAAGAGATAACTAATCAGAGGAGAATTGACTCAATAAAAAGGTTAAGGTGTACCTAAGTCAAACTAAATCCCGCCCAAATGGAGGAGAAACTTTCTTTTGAGTGCTTTGTTCAAGGGAAACATGAACGACTCTAGATGCCAACAATATATGGAAATGTTGTCCCGTTCTCGCTCTTTTTGGAATATGTATTTTTTTGGTCTTTTTCTTTAAGCTGGAAAAAGAATAAAAGAATGCTATAGTACAGTGGAAATAATGAGTGTTAGTGAAATAGATGATCTAGTTCTTGGGATGGAAACATTCCTATGCTCAATGCATGGAGGCGAAGCTGGTCAAGGGCACTCAAAGGGATGTTCCTTCCATGGGTGTGAGGGTGTGTCAAGTTACAAAAGCTAAGGAATTGCAAGTTGGATTTTGCAGAAGACATGGTCAAAAAGTGGCTTAAACACGAGTCCAAGTGAAGTTGGCTCAAGGCCAAAAGGTGCAAATGGTCAAAATGCAATGCAGTAGTACAACTCAACACAAAGGAGCCTCTAGGGTATAAGGCTAGAATGAAGTAAAGAAGCAAAGACGAATGAGTCTTCAATGCACAAGTCATGGCGGGACTAGAGACGACTCCCGAGCCTACTCAATGAAACAACATGGGCAACCAATGTTAGTGAGGTGCCAACTACGATGCCCATGTAAAGGATGGCTCTACCATCATGTCATGATTTAAAAATCAGCAAGTGAACATGGTTTACTAACCATAACATGATTGGATCGACCCTATGGCAAGTGTATCGACAAATGGAGGCTAGTATGCAAAATGCAATAGAAAAACGGTTTCCCTAACCTATATGCCATTGAGTAAATGATACCTTCCATGACGGGTCAGCAGTCATGGAACTGATGTGAAATTTCCGAAGAAGCATGCAAAATGTCCTGGAAAACAGCCTATCCTCGACAATCCAAGCTCACAAGTTAAAAGATTCATGAGACGAAAAAAATCAAGTTTTGAAAAAATATGACATTTTCAAAGCTTATAAAATGACTTTTTTACTCACCGTTTGTACCATTTGTGTTGAGAGCAAAAGCTATGGAGAAAAAATAGAAAACTTTCCCCCTAAAGAATTGGACCATTCAAATTGGATAAAAATCATCAGGTAACCCCCAATTCTAGCTTGCATTACTTTATGTTGTTTTTAGAAATTTTTATTGATATTTTACCGTAGGAATTTATGTTAAAAAATTCGACGCGACATATATGGGGGTTGGATATTATAAACCCATGTACACGCAAGCCCTACACGCGACTGTGTATGAAAGGGACCCGCATATACGTAGTTTGAAATTTAAAGACAAAAAACTAACGGTTGGAAATCAATTTTCTTTCATGATGAAAATCACCTCGAGAGAGAGGGAGCATACTACCATTGATAATGAAGTTATGAATGATCATCGGACCTTAGATGCATTGAGGGGATACGGTTTATTAAAATTTTTCAAAATGCCAAATATGAAGGCCAACACCTGCTTGCTTGAAATTTTGATCCACTATTCGAGTATCGAAGATGATGCTTTTATGATTGATCAAATGCCTTTGAGGATAGAGGTAGAAGATATTTTCTTTATCACTAGTCTCTCCCAAAGAGGAGAAGTTGTACATTCGACTGGCTGAACATGAGGTAGTATTTCAATGGAAGTATATGTACATATATACTATCTGGGGCATCTTGAGAAAATTGGAAGCCAGATTCCAATAAAAATGTAGAGAGTTTGTCCCTGAGGATCTTACTGTTCACCATAGCTAGGATAAACAGATCAACCTCATTGCACCAAGCGTCATGACTATCCATGAGCTTGGTCATGGAGTGTCTCACTATAGTTTTTGGTTGGTGTACACCTCTTCTTACCAACATGAAGAGCCAGTTGTCCTCCATTTAGAAAGTACAGGCCAAAAACTTTGGATATGGGACCATTTTGTGCTCCTTCTTATTTGAGAAGGTTCCAGGGCTACGTCCCAGAGTATCAGTTTCTATCAGTATCCCCCGAGATCCTCGGATGGGTAGGTGGGCCGACCTAATGAAATGCCTTGGAGGCGAAGACGTGTCGAGGACCACTTTCGATGATGAGTTCTTCTCCTGGTGGGAACAACAAATCATCACTGTGGATGACTATCCCTATGCTGGCATGGATTTTAGAGGAGATCTGGACTTGGTTCTGCCACCAAATTTCGCATGGGGAGAGATAGGTAACTATTTTTTAAGTTTTATCAATTTTAATATTTTTTTATATTTTTCAAACATGAAAATGAGCTTAAAGATATTTTTGATGGGATTAAAATATTGATATAATGATCATGTTCCAGATGTGGTTCTGGTGCGAATAGACGGATTTCCATGGCACAAGTGTCACAGAAGAGGTGTTGAAGAGGCGGCTACAGAGACACAGAGGGTCTTATATGCAGTCCAATGGAACTTTGTGAGATTGACTCACTAGGTACCAATGGAGGTCATAGAAGATCTACCTAAGGAGATGTAGTGTTGTGTGGTAGGAGTGCCACGCGACTGGGTTCGCCTTTTTTGGTGTGTGGCCAAAGTAGTAGTCACCTACTTAATTACTCATCCTAAGCCGGGTCATTAGATATACTGGACACGATTAAGCACATTTAGTCCTGATTTTGTATATTATTTTTGAAACACTTTATGTACACACGAGAGTTTTGATGATCTATATATATATATATATCTATATATATATATATTATATATATAATATATATATATATATTATATATATAATATATATATATATATATATATATATTATATATATATATAATATATATATATATATATATAGTTCCAAATTTTTGATGTTTTTTTTTATCTTGATGAATGAATGATATGCCAATATAATGCTTGATTAGCAATAGAATCCGCTAATGAATTGCTAGATCGTGGAATGTGCAAATAAGTAAAAAAACAAATGATCTTTGCAACACCCTCACTCTCAAGAATTGGCGATATAATTAAGGATCCTGAACCCAATAAATGTTATTCAATTGTGACACTACCAATTGTGAGTCGAGATACACTACCAACGAATCAATTCCATAAGAAATAGCTTCAGATAGTAAATTAATGAGGGCAGTATATTCGGAAATATTATTTGACGCAAAACCAATACATACTCCCTTTGACACCATCAACTGACCAGATGGACAATAAATCACCCAAGCTACAGAAGCGAGATTTCGAGTGTGCCGACTAGCACCATCGGCGAATCCGAAATAGACCAAGTCATCCATCAACACCTGCCAAAGTAGATAAAAAAAGTGTCAATATCACAAAAACTCCCGATAGCAATATGTACAAAAGTACAAAATATACAAAGAAGCCATTTCTTGGCCGTAACCTAAGTAAAGTACTTCTTGAGGTAGAGCCCATTTCGGGGCTCTGCCAACTTGTTCCCTTCAAAATCGACTAATTCATAAGCCCGTTTTCCTAAAACTCGTTTCACTATAAAGGGACCATACCATATAGACATGAATTTGCCTACCCCCAAGGCATCTTTATCTTGTTCATAGACCAAGACAAGCTCGCCCTCAGAAAAGACTCGAGGACGGACAACTTTATAGTACTGAGTTTTAACCCTTTTCTCATGAGCCTTATTGATTATGGCAACATCTTGACGCTACTCATCGAGATGTTCCAAATGAAGGAGGTGCTCTTCGAGACTAGAGGTCTCAGGAAGGAGATCGACAAACAGCTTAAGGGTTGGAATTTCACACTCAACAAGAAAAATAGATTCCATCTCATAAACTAACTGAAAAGGTGTAAAACCCGTGGTAGTCTTTACCAAGGTTCGGTATGCCAAGAGAGCCGGATACAACATGAGATGTCAATTGGAGTGATTTTTGTTAATTTTCCTTTGTAGGATTGTCTTGAGGGACTTATTCATGGCTCCGACTTTCCCATTGGCCTGAGGATAATACAAAGACGAATGCTTCCGCCAGAAGCCCAATTTAAGAGCCAATTCAAACATCAGTTGGTTCTGGAAATGACTGCCATGATCAGTGACAATCTCTCTCGGGATACCAAAATGAGAAATAATCTGATTGAAGAGGAACAATTCTGTTGTTTCACTGTCGTTTTTATAAGTGGGCATGTCCTCAGCTCACTTTGTAAAGTAGTCTACAACCACCATAATGTACTTGTGATTCGTTGCTGAAGACAGATTACAAGTAGTAAAGTCAATACCCCACTTTGTAAAAGGACTGACAATGATGATAGGGAATAGAGGAGCTGGATTCCCGCGCATCTTTCGAGTATAAACTTGACAAGGGTGGGAATGTTTGACCGCTTCAATACAATCTTTGAAAAGCGAAGGCCAAAAGTAGCGAGCACCAAAATTTTTTGGGCTATTGCAAGCTTAGATAGATGACCACCACAAGCTCCACTGTGGCAATAATTGAGTACAGACTCTGCTTCCTCTAAGGTTAAACAATGCCTAAGGATTGAATCAACCCCTCGGCGATATAATGTATCACCAACGATGACATAGTTCTTAGACAGGTGACATAATTTTCGACGTTCATCCTTGGATGAAGCAGGAGGGAACTTCAAAGTCTAGAGATAGATTATGATATCTCCATACCAGGGATCTTGTGAAGAGATGAGGAATAGATGTTCGTCGGGGAAACTTTCCTCGTAAACAGTATCTTCTCCACAAGGCAGCTTGGAAATTAATTCCATGACAACTAATGATTTCTTAGACTTGGCCGACAAGAACTTGAGATCGAATTCTTGTAAAATAACAATCCATCAATTGTATTTTCCCCCAATCACTCACCTACTAAGGAAAAATTGGAAAGGATTGACCGTCGCTAAGACAAATGTTTTGCGTAGCAGAATATAATGGCGAAGCCACTGGACATGGACAACTACCAAGGCTAATTTATCAACCAGAGAATAGTGTAGTTCAGGGCCTACCAAGCCTCGACTCAAGTAGTAAATCACATGCTCCATGAGAGCATCATCTTCTTGAACCAGAACCATACGTATGGTTGATTCAGTGGCTGCAAGATATAAAAGGAAATATCTACCATAATTTGGTGGACTCAAAAGCGGGGAAGAGATTAACGCCTACTTCAAGGCATCAAAAGATTGTTGCACAAAGTTGTCCCATAAAAATGGAACTCATTTCCTCAGCAAATGCATAAATCCTTTAGTTATCTCAGCATAATTCACTATAAACTGTCTCAAGAAAGTTTCCTTCTCCTGAAGACTTTGAAGTTGTTGGATGGAAGACAGGGGAGGCAACTGAACTATTGCCTCCACCTTGAAGGGATCAACTCAAATCCCTCTAGTTGACACAATGAAACCTAACAACCGACCAGATGTAACCGCGAAAACTCACTTATTTGGATTCAACCATATCTTGTAAAATCGACATCTCTCAAAAACCAACCGAAGCTGACTGGGATGATCGATCCTCTTTCGAGAACGAGAAACTAAATCATCCAAGTATGCTTCGATGACATGCTTGATGTCACGGAAAGTGTATGACATGGCCCGTTGGAACGTAGCTCCAGCCTTTTTAAGACCAAAAGGCATCTTTTTGTACGCAAAGGTACCCTAGGAACAGATGAAAGTTGTCTTATGTTGGTCTTTTGGATGGATAGATATTTGATTATAACCAAAGAATCCATCCATGAAGGAGAAAATCTCATTACCCGCACATTCATCAACTATTTGATCAATAAACAGTGTTGGGTAATTATCTTTCGGACAAACTTTGTCCAAATCCCTAAAGTCAATGCATACTCTGATCATTCCTTGTTTTTTATCAACCAGGACTAGATTAGAAACCTAATCTATTAGAGGAACGGGGTATATGAAACCCACCTTGAGCAGCTTTTCTACTTCAGCTTCAATATTTTCTGCTTTCCTAGGATTGACCAGCTAAAGCTTCTGACAAATCGGCTTAGCATTTTCATATGTCTTGATTTCATGCTAAATGATGGATGGATCAATACCAGGAATTTCTTCATAAGACCAAGCAAATACATCCCGAAACTCTTTAAAGAGGTTGGTGTAAATTTGAATCTCTTCAGGGGAATACTCGGCTTTGACGAAGACATTTTCTATCACATTAGGGTTCCTAGAGATGTTTATTAGTACGGTTTTTGAAATGAAAGACATGTTACCGTCAGCACGGATGTGTGCTGGATCCAAAGGGTTTGAAACCATACAAACATCGCTAGTAAGTAGATTGGAGAACCTGGATTCGACTTCCTGCAATGGGGGAAGAAAATATGAACGATGGTGTAAATCTTCCCAAGGTCGATCTACACCCATCATTACTTCTAAGATTGCTTCCTCTGATGGTAAAACCGTATCTAAGCAATCCATAGCAGAAGTAGAGTCAAGGGTCCAAGCTGGGGCCACATCACCATCTAACTCTTCCTTTGTAAAAGGAGTAGGATGGTCGTCTGCAGAGTTAATGATAGACTGATACCTAAGCTCTGTTGCAGACATAGGAAATGCCATTCCAGCAACTTGTCCTTCATCTAATGTGGTTGTAGACAAAGGCAGGGTCCAAGGGTCTAAAAAATAATGAGTCCACAAGAACTCTTCTCGTGAAGACTCTTTGGAGGATGAAATGGCATTGATTCTAGCTATAGGAGTGGGAAGATCAAATGTACCCATCAATGAAGAATACATCCCAACTCCTAGATTCTCAATAGGTTGACGGGGGTTATCCACCAATGGAACATTAGAATCTGAAGTTGCACAAGGATCAACTGGAGAATAATCCAATTGATCAACCTTAACAATCTTCCCCTCATGAGGAAAACAAAGGACTCGAAATAGAGTTGAAACTATGACATCCATTTCATAAATCCAATTCCATCCTAAGAGGAGTTTGTAATCTAGGTTGGCATCAACGATTTCTACTTCGATACTAATGACCTTTCCTCCAACACATATAGGAAAGGCCGAGATAATCTCGTGTGGCCTATGAGAATGTCCATCAAATGTTGTCAAGAGAGTGGGTGAAGGAACAACCAAAGGCGATCCAAATGCCTTGATCGTTGAAAGCAAAGCACTTCGTTGAGCTGGACACGACTGGAGTACCTCAAAGCAGACATAACGCATGGACTTTGAGCTAGATCCTCAACAATGGAGTAGTTTTGGGCTACCCTAGCATTAGGGTTGATAGTCGTGCATTTGGCAGAACCTTTCGGTATCTGAGGTATAGACTCGACAGAGGGTCGCTCAATATGAAGTGGATCCATAGTTCCGAGAACAGATTTATCCTTGGATTTTTCAGCTTCACCATAATCCTATCACTGTGTAGCCACATTGACATTAGAACTCATCATGAAAACATTTGAGGAATTGTACCCCTCCTGCTTGCCCCCTGCAGAGGTACCAGGGTTTGAATTCATTCTAGCAAGCAACCACTGACCTTGGGGGAAAGGGTTAGTTAAGACATCTTGGGAGTTAGAAGACCCTTGCTACACTAACAAGTGTTGAGCATCTTGAATTTTTGGGCAAAGATGAGTCAAATGGTCTCCACTGCATAACTTGCATGGAAACTAAACTTTCTTCTTAGACTCTTTTCCACTCTCACCGACACTATTGTCGAGTTTGTTCGCATTACTCTTTCCACCCCGATTCTTCTTTTTACCTTGTCCCTTCTTCTTCCCATTAGAATTTTGATTTCCTTTGGGGTTAGAAGCCTAAATGGCATTTACGGAAGAAGGTTGAGAAGCTGTAGGAGTAGATGGTGTAACCTGATTGGAAGAAGCTATTTGTATAGACAACTTCTGCAATTGGCTCATAAGGTTCACCACATTCACATCAATCGATCCAACAATACCATTAGCATGCAGGCCTGGCTTCAGTTTGGCTATATCAACCGTGGATCTAGAAGCATTAGGCAAGATTTCTGTAAAGTCCCAGACTGAGAATATATCAGTTCTAACTGTTGGGCATGAAAGATAGACTGCTCTTTGGAATAAACTCCAAAAATAGAAACATCCTTGGAGATCTGGAGTTGTAATGATTTTAAAAACCATTCGAGACGAAATTCAGGTGGAATTTCAGCTTTCATGAGCCTCTTTCCCCGTCTCCATTCCTCGATATGATCCAAAATGTGAGTGGCTATGTCCTAATGAAAATTGGGCAAAAGTTCAGTTCCGGCTTCGTAACGGACAAGAAACTGAAAATGGTTTAAGAAAATGTTAACCAATTCGGCGAAAGACGTAAAGGTGCCCCCTAGCAACTCTATATACCACTTAGTTGCATTCCTAGTTGAGGTGCACTAAAATAGTCTCAACCTAATTAAATCATTGATTAGGGAGTTAGATGAGCACAATAATTGGAACGTGGTTACATGGTCGCCCACGTCTTCACCACTCTTCCCTTCGAATTTTTGAATATCTGATGGAAGTTTGGTTGGGACTGGAGGCCAAGCCAGATTGTATTTGATTGGATCATTCGTCAACCTAGTCAAGTCTGGAAGATTGAGCATGGCCAGAAAAGGAAGTTTCAGAGGACCTTGGGGAATCCACCCAGATTGGATGGGATTCCCAAAAGTCTGAAAAGAATGACCTAGACTTTGAAAGGCACCAGGTTTCCCAAAGTAACTGGTAGAACCTGCTAAACCAAAAGGTGAACCTTGTAGTCCAGCAAAACTCGAAGTTTGACCAACTCTAGCCGAAAAACCTTTGTAACCAGCAAAGTTTCCACCTAACGAATTATTGTAAGGAGCTAACAACCCCTGGTAAGGGTTCCAAGCATTAGATAAGGGTGAAAAACTTCAAAATGAATTGACCGAGGAGTATGACACATTCCCTTGTTGGCTGTAAAACTGATTCCCAATTCTTATCCCACTAACTGCAGGGTTTATCTAACTCTGAAAAGGATTAGTACCTTGACCTATAAAAGGAAAAGGCATAGACCCTACCATTAGATTGGAATGTGGTATATGACCACTTCCAAAGGGGAAACCCTGAAAAGAAGCAGATCCACTCATCATGGATGTGGAGGCAGTTAATGGTACACTTAATGGAACTGAAGGAATACCTTGAGAGGGCATTGCAAAAGGGAAGAATCCAAAACTAGATGCATGAGCTTGGGAACTTCCACTCGTGGACAGAATGGAAGTGGACCCAAACAAGGATGTGCTGGTAGTAGACCCAAGTAATGATATAGAGGGGATGGAAATAGTTCCTCCCCCTTGCCCTGATATAGGAGTCTACATACTCGTAGCACTCGTGGTGGATGCCATGCTTCCAACAGTGGTCGTCGAAGGGATGTTTGAGTGTGGACCTGGGCTTGAAGGCCTATGTGTCGAAGTTATGACGTATCACAATACATCCGGATGATCAGAAGGGAGAGGAGAATTCGGAGCCGCAATTGACTCTGAGAGCTCTTCTACCTTAATATTATCTTCCGACTGGAAGAGTACTAGAGAAAGAACTAGTGTGTTCCTCTCTAACTCTGTGGTAGTAACAAGTATAACTTGTACACTGATGCTCCCAAGCAGAGGATCAATCTCTGATGCGCCAGATGCCACTGGTTGAAAACCATTGGCAGAATTGCTCCTATGCCTTCTAGGAGAAGGGTCTAGACTTGCAGGTGAAAACCCACAAAGTCTACGGGACCGTCTAAGTGATTGGTCAGCCACTTTGAATTATTTTAATAAGATCTACTTAAAGACTCAAGAAAATTGAAATCTAGGCTGATTAGGAGCATAGAGCACACACTAAAAATGTCCCTAAAGAATTCAGTAGTCAAACAAGTTCCAAGTATTTCCACTCCGGGTGATTAGGACTGGACACCAAAATACAAGAAAGTGAATATAAAGGGCCTTTCAAAAATAGACTGGGGTAATTACACCCTAGGTCTACTAGCGAAGGTATCAGAGGTAGTTACGCTGACCTCTAGACAACAACCTTTGCTGGTGCAAGCCCCCAAGCTTTACAAGGGTGCCCTCCAAAAGTACCATTGAACGTGATGTAATGTCAACCTCAAGTGCCACAGGATTCCCCTCTACAGCCACCTATGTAGATCCCTAGGATTGGCAACTAAAGACACCAACTCGTATCAGAAGTTGGGCGGAACAGTCGTGAGGTGAGATCTGACAATTTGTTAGGGTCCCACCCTAACCCCCTTATTTATGTAGTGGGATCGAGTCATAGTAAAGAGTCAATAAAGCCCATATTAATAATTGTAAGTGGTTAACCCGCAATTAATGACGGGACCACAGTTAGTTGCAAATGGGCCATGGTATTAGATAGATGGTATTAATAAAACCCATGGTATTGATCCATGGTATTGCATGTATGAGTCATATATAAAGGATAGAGACTCCCTGCGAGGAGCATTGTGTCTTATTTTGTCATCAAGCTCTGCTCTATTGGAGGTTGCCCCCTCGAAGAGGCAAGTGAACATTGCTTTCTGAATAATAAAATACTTTCTCTTTTTACTCGCTATTCTATGTTCTGGGTATATTCCTTCGCATACTTGGTATTATGGTATCGTCTTGCAGGTTAAAGAGCATAACAAGTGGTATCAGAGCACTTTCCCGGGCTGGTGGGATCTCCAATTCTTAGCAAAATTTTTTGGCTAGAGATGTGTTCCGGCATCTTTAAACCACGGGATCTGTCGTTGAGAACATAAACCTGTGGATTTGGGGAGGCATGCACGCAGGAAATACAAGAGTTGGTCACGCTTGTTGGACTCCCTTGTAACCCCTGTGGGTACCCGTTCGAGTAGTAGCGCATTAGACAAAACTGCATACGGACTGTCTTCGAAGTACCCTCTGGGTATATCGGAAGCCCCCTAGCTCCTTTGAAACCTCGCCATAGATAAACCGTCGGCCATATTGCTACTACAGTACATCGAGAACAGCACTCGGAGAGATTACTCGCTCGTACGATAGGGTAGTCGGGTTGTACGGCTAAGGGTACGGTTGATCCTCCTTAGTTAGAGCCCTGAAACATTGGGACGAGTACTACTGTCAGACCCTTATGTATATTGCGATATTTAGCACCTGACACTCCTCGAGACCATAGTTCCCTTTTCTACCTTGGGATCACGCATAATCTCTGCTAGAACAGATCTCACAAGGGGGTTTGCAGCAACAGCAGACGTCAGTCTCGCAGTTCCGAGTAAGCAGACCAGCCAGTCCGATTTACTAGATCTAGCAGATCCGCAACAACACTCTATTCCGCCGATCAGAGCTATCCGATCCGCCATTCAGATCTCTCAGATCCACCATATCTGAGTAGTTGTGTGGGGTTCCTATACCGAGGTGTGCTTTTCACAGGACTTTTGGCAGCATCGACATTTTGAGGATTCGACTACTGCAAGTCTGTGACCCTCGGGGCGCTTATTGGTGATCTAGCGCTTCAGAATCAGATCGACAAGCTGAACACGGTGGTACCATTCAATTCTTAGTGAAAAAAATTCGAGCGGTCCCAAATTTCAAGAACATCAGGTCGGTGCATGGTAGCAACTAGAGCTCAAGCTATGGCCAATGAGAGGATGGACAAACTTGAACAATCCTTGCAATCCCTCCAAATTCAGCTTGACAGACTAACTAGAATAATCCCTAAGGGCAAGGAGGAAGCCCGCAAGGAGGCGTATATTGGCAATGGACAAAGTGAGGGTGAGTCTAGCCACTCTCTTCACCTCTGGGGCACCCACCAACAATCTCGTCTGCGACCTCCCAAGTTGGATATGCATAAATTTGATGGTTCTCACCCAGCAGCATGGATAGCACAAATGGAGCATTATTTCAATCTGAATAACATCTTAGATAATGAGACTCAGCTTATGGTGGGGAGCATGTACTTGGACAATGAAAGGTGGAAATGGTGGGAATGGCATCAACATTGCAATGGAAGTTTTGTGACTTGGACCGCCTTCAAAAAAGCTCTTACAGAATGCTTTGATCAGGAATCTTCTTTTTTGGGTCGTCTTACTAAGCTCCAACAGACTGGCACAGTGGATGAATATTTTACAGCCTTTGAAGCCTTAACCTTCCGCACTAGGGGTCTCTCAGATGTGTTCTACACGGAATGTTTTATCAGCGGTCTTAAAGAGGCCATAAAAGCCCACGTCCTACTGCACCACCCTCCCACATGGATGGAGGCTTGCAAGGTAGCTCGTAACGTGGAACGTGCGTTAGCAGCCCAGTACATTTGCCCAAATTTCACCGCCAAGGGTCGCCCCCCACAGGATCACAGCACGACTCAAACACTTAAGGTTCAAAAGGTGTCACCTGCAGAAATGGATGAAAGAAGAAGGTAGGGATTATGTTACTACTGTGATGCAAAATACTCCCTAGGTCATAAATGCAAGGAGCCCAATTTTTTTCAAATTGATGCCACTAATTACAGCTCATCGGAGGAAGATCCACCACTTGAGGAACCTGAGGCAGTAGAAGAGGACAACACAAAGGACAATGTCCTTGACGAACCAGTTATTTCGCTGCATGCTTTGGCAAGGATTTCTTCACCTCAAACTCTCAAAATCAGAGGATTTATTAAGCATCGCCCATAGTAGTCTTGATTGATAGTGGAAGTAGACATAATTTCATCCATCAAAAAGTCGCGGAAGCCATGCATTGTTTTGTACGAGCAGTTTCTAACTTCCAAGTCCAAATTGTGGATGGGGGCACAATGAAATGTGAAGGCCGCTGTGAAAATGTCAAACTTCAAATGGGGGATTATCAGTTGAAGACCCACAAGTTTGCAATACACATGGGTGGGAGCAACATTGTCCTCGGGGCTGAATGGCTTCGCACTCTTGGGCCAATCACAATGGATTTCCAGGAGTTATATATGAGTTTTAAGCAGAACAACTCCACACATACCCTCTTTGGACTCCAGGTGGGAGCCCCCTCTATCATCAGCTCGCATAGGATGGAAAAATTGCTAAAAAAGGGCCATCATGGAGTTATAGCTCAATTTAATGCCATCCAGGCAGTCGAAACCAAGTCTCTACCGATTCATCCTGAGATGCAACAGATTTTAAATAACCATCTGTCGGTCTTTGACAAGCCTCATGAGCTTCCACCCTCGAGAGGGGAACATGATCATAGCTCACCTTGGTTCCTAGGGCCCAACCCCCAAATGTGCACCCATACAGATATCCGTTCACCCAAAAGAATGAAATAGAAAAAATAATCAAGGAACTTTTGGAAGCAGGTGTCATTCATCCCAGCATTAGTCCTTATTCATCACTGGTGATCATGGTGCTCAATAAAGATGGGGAATGGCGGATGTGTCCAGACTTCAGGGCCCTCAGTAAGTTGACAGTTAAAGATAAATTTCCCATCCCGGTGGTTGATGATTTGCTGGATGAACTCAATGGGGCTCAATTCTTCACTAAGCTGGATCATCGCTCAGGCTACCACCAAATTCGCATGAAGGAAGTCGACATTCCAAAGACTGCTTTCTGAACTCATGAAGGCCATTATGAGTTCCTGGTCATGCCATTCACTCTTTGTAATGCCCCATCTACTTTTCAGAGCCTTATGAACCACCTTCTCAAACCATATCTCAGGAAATTTGTCCTTGTCTTCTTCGATGACATCCTCATCTATAGTTGCACTTGGGCCGCACATCTTCAACATGTAGATCTACTCTTGCAACTGCTCCGTAAGCATAAATTATTTGTTAAGATGTCCAAGTGTTCATTTGGCATGGAAGAAGTTGATTATTTGGGCCACATTGTGGGGCGTGAAGGTGTCAAGGTGGACCCCAAAAAGATCCAGGCAATGCAGGACTGGCCTCAACCTAAGACCTTGAAGAGCCTGAGAGTATTTTTGGGTCTTACAGGTTATTATCGCAAATTTGTCCGCAATTATGGTCGCATAGCGAAGCCCCTCAGTCAACTCCTGAAAAATGCATTTACAGCTCTAAAAAATGCCATGTGTTCCACTCCAGTCTTAGCACTACCTAATTTCACCAAATTTTTGTCATTGAATGTGATGCTTCGGGTACAGGTATTGGGGCAGTCTTAATGCAGGAAGGTTGACCTTTGGCCTTCACAAGCCAACAACTAAGTGGGAAGAATCTGGGCCAATCTACCTATGCGAAGGAAATGATGGCCATCTTACATGCAGTAGAGACCTGGCGACCTTACTTACTGGGGCAATGTTTCCAAATCCGCACAGACGATCACAGTCTTAAATATTTTTTGGAGCAACGCCTATCCTCCCCACAACAAAATAAATGGCTCGCAAAAATGCTGGGATATGATTATGAGATCATTTACAAGAAAGGGAAAGAAAACAGTGTAGCAGATGCATTATCTCACCAATTTGAGGAGGAAAGTACCCTGCTAGCAATTTCCCTTCCCATTCCAGAATGGATTGAAGAGGCTCGCAGGGAATGGTTTTCACATCCCGGGCTCCCCCAACTCATTTCTCAATTGCAGACGGATCCAAATTCCACCAAGGGCTACTTGTGGCAGGATGATATTCTTCGCTACAGGGACAGAGTCATAATATCACCAACATCCACCCTCAAAAGTCGCATTTTGGCAGAATTGCACTCATCCCCCATTGCAGGACATTCAGGCTTTCAGAAGACATATGCTCGCACCAGAAGATCATTTTTTTTGGATAGGCATGAAAAAGAACATCCTTACTTTTGTAGCAGAATACGATGTCTTTCAATGCCACAAAGGGGAGACCGTCAAAGCACCAGGCACATTACAACCGTTGCCCATCCCGGCATCAATATGGATGGGGGTTTCTATGGATTTCATTACAGGTCTTCCAAAGTCAGGAAACAAGTCAGTCATCATGGTGGTTGTGGACAAACTTTTGAAGTATGCTCATTTCTGCGCCCTACCCCACCCATTTACACTGACTTTGGTCGCTCAATCTTTCATGGATCAGAGCTTCAAATTGCATGGCATGCCCACTTCTATTGTGTTCGATAATGACCCGATCTTCACCAGTAATTTTTGGCAGGAACCCTTCAGGCTACAAGGCACCCAACTAAAACTCAGTACTTCCTATCATCCACAAACGGATGGTCAAACTGAAGCCGTCAACAAATGTCTGGAAACCTACCTTAGATGTTTCACTTCAGAAAAGCGACATCTTTGGGTACAGTGGTTACCTCTGGCTGAATGGTGGTATAACACCAACTATCATGCCACCACCAAAATGACTCCCTGTGAAGCAGTATATGGTCAACTCCCTCCTTCCCCTACTTCTTATATGAAGGGGTGCTCAAAGGTACAAGCAGTGGATCAACTCCTACAAAACTGTGCAACCATGCTCGCCCATCTTAGAGAGAATCTTCATCAAGCTCAAAACCGCATGAAGCAACAGGTAGACCAGCATCACTCAGAGCACCGATTTCAAGAAGGGGATCAGGTATTTTTGAGGCTGCAACCATATAAGCAAACATCACTCAAAGACAAGGGTTGTCAGAAACTATCTCCAAAATTCTACGGACAATATCAAGTACTTCAGTGCATTGGAGAAGTAGCCTACAAGCTGGCTTTTCCGCCTACTACAAAAATCCATCCAGTTTTCCATGTCTCATGCCTCAAGAAAGTGATTGGGAACAAGTGCAGAATTCAAACCAATCTACCTGAATTGGATGAGGAAGGGTCAATCTGGCTCCAACCTGAACAGGTCCTAGACACACAAGCACAACACCTGCGTGGCCACGTGATTAGGGAAGTCCTCGTCAAGTGGAAAGACACCTCCCCGAAAGATGCAACTTGGGAACCAACCACTATTCTTCAGTAGTTTCCACAGCTTCAGCCTTGAGGACAAGGCTATTCTTAAGGGGGAGGGCATGTTAGGGTCCCACCCTAACCCCCTTATTTATGTAGTGGGATCGAGTCATAGTAAAGAGTCAATAAAGCCCATATTAGTAATTATAAGTGGTTAACCCACAATTAATGACGGGACCACAGTTAGTTGAAAATGGGCCATGGTATTAGATATATGGTATTAATAAAACCCATGGTATTGATCCATGGTATTGCATGTATGAGTCATATATAAAGGATAGAGACTCCCTGCAAGGAGCATCGTGTCTTATTTTGTCATCGAGCTCTGCTCTATTGGAGGTTGCCCCCTCGAAGAGGCAAGTGAACATTGTTTTCTGAATAATAAAATACTTTCTCTTTTTACTCGCTATTCTATGTTCTGGGTATATTGCTTCGCATATTTGGTATTCTGGTATCGTCTTGTAGGTTAAAGAGCATAACACAAGTAAGAGAGGGGGTATCTCTCGTCCTTGTCTTTAAAAACCCTCGTGCTTAACTCCTAGTCATGAAGCTTTCCCAATCTGCCTAACGTTATTGGATTTCACTCTTTATTCAGACTTCTATGTTTCACAATTGAGAGTGGCCTTGGAGAGTTTAATCTCCTCTAGCCTAATCCAAGGCCCTAAATAAACCTAAAACTTGTTGGTGTATTTGATTGACAATATAAAAATTTCTAGTTTATTGTATTAAGCACTTGATTTTAAGTGGTTGTTCTTTTTAAGTCAAAGGGACAATACGGAAGTGAAACTAATGGTTTTCTTATGATGCAAAAGAAATTAATGAAAAACTAACTTTTATGCAATGCCCTTGTTTGTTCTTTGATGAAAAGAAACTTCTACATGGGATCTAAGAAACTTCTATAAAGAATTTTTTTTTTTCCTTTTCTTTTCTTATAGCAGACTTCACACTCACAAAAACTAAAAAACTATTGCTTTAATAATGCAAAACTACCCTAATGCAAGGTGAACATGATAATGCAAAAATTCTAGGTTACTCTAAAAAGAAATGAAAGCAATTTGTTTATAAGCCAACTTAAGTGTTTGAAAGGAATATGAATCTTGAACACAAATTCTTTCCAAAACAAGAAAGATTAATAAAAAAGATCCCAAATCACTCTCAAAAAACCAAAAGAAACCAAACTCAAATTCAGCAAAGAAAGCAAAAACAATGTTTTTGAAAGACTTCTCTTTTCCAAGAAACAATAAAAACTACTTTTCAAAAGCACTCAAAATGCCACCAAAGACTCAAAGACCGAAAGAAAACCACAAGGAAACTTTGCAAGTTATCAATTCAACATGAATGAAACTTGAACAAAATAGGTGTTTCAACTTGCACTAAATGATCCAAAAGCAGCAAAAAGAGCTTTGAGAAAACTGATCAAGAAATTAGGAAAGACACACTTTCAAATTCATCAATAAGAAACTTTCGAAAAGCAAGAAAAAGTGAATGGCCACAAAAATGAAAGGAAGAAAAGAAAGCAAACCATAAAATGAAGTTGGACACAAATATTGTAAACAATCTTCTATTCTGGAAGACCAGAACAATTAAGAACTCTATAAGAATCCTTGTGTGTTCAAACACAAATCATAAAACTCACTGTAAAGCAAACAGAGGCCAAAAACTTTTCATAGCAGTAGAGAATTTGTAATAGTAAGCTCATTGAAAAATTAAATTGTGAAAATAGAAACTGACAACTCAGAGACCACACAGGCCAAGAAACAAATCTTTCCAGAAAAAATATTTGAAAAAATCATGCAAAAAATTGTATACACGACTGTGTCTCTACACAGTTGCGTGTACACGTGGTTCTACCAAAAGAAACCCACGTATAAGCGGTTTTAGTTCACAAAAACAAGCGTGTGTATGCTTCTGTAAATAGACAAAGATGCGTATATGAAGTTTTACAAGAAAAATAAAAAATGAGGCCTGATGAAAATGATCAGACTTGAAGTCTAAGTTCCAACATGAGCAGGCAATACAATGAGAGCAAGCAAACTAAGAACTGAGCCTTGATTGGCACTAAATAACCCAAACTAGGAATAACAAGACTGTTATCCCCAGTGGAGTCACCAATTCTGTTGAGGGAATAAGTCCCCTAGGGCTTTGGGTCAGAACCCTAGCAGAGCAGGAGTAATCTACAACAAGAAACAAGCATTCAACTTAGGCAACATGCCTAGACAAACTAACTATGCAAGGATGAACATACTCGGATGTCCTTCATTTGAGTAGTTCCAGCTAGGGTTCAAACCCTCTACAACTCCTAATGATATTCGAACCTGCAAATCAACCAATTCGAATACACATAGCAGCATATAGATAAAGCATTATAGTGAAATCAACTTTATATCATATAAGTAGATGGTTAGTTATACATTGAAATAGTCATTCATATATAAACCATAACAATAACATCAGATGCATAAACAAAGCCGATATTAGGAACAAGACAATGTTTCTTTTTACTGTAGAAAACTATAATAAAAAATGGAAAGAGTTCACCTGAGTCTTCCTCTTATGACTCCAAGCAGAACCGTCCTTCAGGTCCGTCCAGTCCTAGTCTTCAACAACCTCCTTCCATAACCAATACCATGATATCTCCAAGCATGTGAGAGAATATCAAAACTCAAGGAAACAAGGTTTTCGTAAACTTGGGTAAGTGCTTGAAGCATAGGGATTCTTTAGACTTAATCAGGGGATAATCTCAGTATAGTAATTCTATCATTTCTCTCCTCCTTAAGGCCTTCCCATTGAAGTCTTTTTGTACTTCCAAATTAGTTTTTTAGTTGTGAAACAGTTGGGAACAGTTGGGCCATGGGCACTAATAGGTAATCAATAGGTAAAACCTGTGATCTTTGCCCACAGTTAAGGAAATTTAAATTTTTTAAGTGTTTTAACACATATACATGGGTTGGGTATAGACTGACCCACATGTACAAGCTTTTATCACAGGGAAAAGTAGCGTACAGGGAGTAAAACATTGTTTTTAAAATATTTGGACCAAGTTTGGAAGGAAGGGTTGCCCTAGGCCACAAAGAAAGCATCACAAATACAAAGGGTGATATTTGGAGCTATAAGTTCTGAATCAGTAGAAACACTTAAGTTTTGAACCTTTAAGCTTTTGGCTAATTGAAATCCCAAAAGGAAAGCTTCATATTCAGCCATATTATTTGTAACTTCGAATTTGAGCTTACATGATTGGGTGATGTTTTCTTTTTCTGATGATATTAAAACTACTCTAGCTCCCGATCCATCTTTTGTATAGGAGCCATCAAAGAATAATTTCCATATATTAGTTTGATTTGGTACTGGTCTTTCAATTACATCTTCAATTTTAACTTGAGTTTCATGCACTTGGTTTGAAGAGATTTCAAAGCAACCAAAATCTTGGTCAATTGCATAAATGGGATGATTCCTTGGTTGGTCTGTTTTGCAAATAGTGTGCACAATTCTCACCTCTCTATATAATCTTAGTTGTTCTCCCCATAAACTGGAGCAATAGCATTAGACATATCCATCTAAAGAGTTCCCCCTAGTTTGGCACAACAAGACCTAAAAAGGAGCATTCCAAATTTGGGAGGAATATCTGTGACAACAATATCAAGTACTACACTTTTCAAAGGAATTTAGGCAAGGTTGAGTACTAAATCCTTAATCAATCCTAAGCAAGGCACCCTTTTAGAATCAAAGGTGTACAACTCATGATAGGATCTAGTTATGTCAAGTTTCAAATGATCCATGATAGTTTTTTGCATGAGGTTATGTGATGCTCCATAATCAAGCATACAATTATACAACATGGAATCATTTGTCTTAAGAGTTACATAGAAAGGAGGCACTATTTCATTTATCATATCTGAGCTTGGGCCAAAAACAACTGTTGGTTTTTCATCTTGTAGACTGATGCTATCACCTTCAACATCAACTAAGGTATTTTGTATCCATTTGGAGACCTGATTTTTATACCCAAGTTTTTATAAAGTTCTAAAAGAGGAATTGGGATTTTAACTCTTTCTAACTCTTTTTCAACATTAAATCTAGTCAATGCATTTTTGTCATTTTGAGTATCAATTGACTGATCTAATGGTCAAATAAAGTTGTTTGAGTTTGAGCAGCTTTGTCATGAGGTTCAATTATTGGATTTTTCTTAGGAGGTCTTCTAGGGCCAGGCCTAGGCCTAAGGTCATATATTTTGTTTAACTCTGCAATTAAAAATTCAGAGAAGGTATGGTATTTAGAAACTTGTGAAGATTCTTGATCTTCTTGAACCTGATTTTGTTGTGTCAGAGGAATAATGACTGTTTGATCAGAGGAAGTATCCATATTATTTATATCTTCAGTGATGGTCATAGTATTATCATTAGGTTACCGATCATCTATCAACAAAGGAGTGGGAATCTGTTGATCATTACTAGATCTCTGAAGAATTTGTAATTGTGGATTTCTTTTATACTGAACTTGATTTTGATTTTGGGGTCTGGAAACTGTTTGTTGAATTGTACTAGGTTGAGTCTCAATATTGGAAATTCTATTATATATATTTCTAAGAAGAGAAGTTATTTCATCTATTTTAGAATCTTTAGTTTTAGTCTTAGAGAAACTAGAAGCCTCTCGTGTCGATTTGAGTTTTCTTTGAGCCTTTTCCTCTTTAGCTTTCAAAGAAGTTGAAGCAAGCCTATTTGCTTCTACCTCAATAGAATTTGTTTACATATCTTCAAGAGTTCTTGAAGTTATCTCTCTCAGTATAACAACAAAATTATAATGAAAGGCTTTAGAAATTATTGACTTTGTTGCTGCTACAGGGGTTTTACAATTAGGGGGAATTTTATGATAAAGCTTATTGAATATTTTGATAAAGTCTAATACATGTTCACCAAAATTTATTTTAAGTTCATCAACTCAGTGAGAAAGTAAAGAGGATATTTTTTCACACCCCACTGGTTTTCAAATATATTTGTAAGTTCCTCCCAATTTCTCATGGAATTTGCAGGTAACTTCCTAAACCAAATTCTTGCATTTCCTTCAAGTGATTGTACAAAAAAGCTCATGTAAACATTTTCTTATTCAATATTCATGTTACTTGCAAAGTCTAAAAATGCTTGAAGATGGTCTTCAACAGAAGGACATGTTTCCCCGTTATACCTGGGAAGGTATTTCAAGTATCCAGCTGGGAGTGCATCAAGATTAGGAGGTAAGACTAATGCTGCATATCTAGCCTATTCAATAGGTTGGAAAGCCATAGTGAGAGGTGGTGTATGAGGTGTTTGGTTGGATGAAGAGGTTGAAGAAGATGAAGAAGGGGTTGAAGAAGGTGATTGAGGGGGTGAAGAGCTAGTTGGAGGTGAAGAAGGAGGGGATATCTTGAATGATTTCAAAGGAGTCTTAAGAACTAACTTCTAGACTTGGGGATGGCTACCCTCCTTTGTTTCAAAGAGTGGATTTGAATACACAGAGAAAGTCTCTTTAGGATGTTCAGAAGTAGAAGCTTCAGGTTGTCCAGAAGTGGGAGGAAATGAATAAGTGGTAGGGGATATGAAATCTATTGGTTTGTATTATGGTAAATTAACACCCAAGTCAGAATCAGTTTTAGGTGGTCTTGGTGGTAGTGAGGGTTCTGGATGAGTTTCAAATGAATGAAAGAGGAATGTTGATTTAAAATCAACTCCCCTGTTTAATAGTTCAGCAACGCTAGGTGATAGGTGGGAGTAATCTGGATTGGATGGAATGCTACTATAAGGATCAAATGATGCTAAATATTCATACTGCAAGACTGAAGAAGAAGAAGAAGAGGGCTGATGTCCCCTTTTAGAATTGGCTTTTCTCAGAATTTTTTCAGGGTCTGATAGAGGATCAACTAAGTCAGCCTCTCAACGAGATATGGGGTGCTTAAAAGGTGCTAGTTTGGGAGGGTGGAGTTGCCAGGTGAAGGATTTTAACCTTTCTAGACTTTTAATCACCATAAAGGAATAGAATACATATCATTGCCCCAGGAAAACTTAATGAAATTCAAGTCCCTGGCAACGACACCAGTTTGATGTTGTACCTCTCAGATAATAATGGTCAGCTATTATGCCAGAGCATCTAAAATAATTTTTTTTGGGGTTTTGTTTTAATTTGGGATACCAATGGATGAAAAAATATAGAACTGATGTGCCTAACCTCTTGAATAATATCAATATCTCAACATAGGGCTGCTATAAATATTTTCACAGTGAAATAAATTTTATGATGATGAGCAAAAACAAAAGAGTAATATGATTGCCACAATTATAAGTATGAAAACCTTTAAACCATGTTTACAGGTTTGAGAAAATACACATGAGCTTACAAAAGATGCTGATGATTTATTAATTTTGAGGGAATTAATTAAACAAACAGTCCATTAACTCATTCTCTTTATAAATTATCACTTCAGAAAGCTTATAGGAATAGATTGAAATACAATTACTCCTACCTAGTTATCTCTGCAAGACACAAGTGTATGAAGAAAAACATAATGAATGACACTGGAAACACTTACAGGAAACACAATTGTGCAAAACAAAATTCAGAATCCTTTTCTTCATATTAATGATCCAGAAAGATTAATTACATCAAATGTCTAGAAATGCTTCTTCAAGGGTGCAACCCTTTAATATCTCATGAAGAGAGTTATTTATACAACAACAGGATGAAAAATATCATGAACTACTTTTACAAAAGTAGATTATTCGCGCAATCAAAAATAAAACTATCTAATGATCTGGCACTGCTTTGATGCTGCGCTGTTTGATGACTATTGCTAAAAAAGTTGAAAAATGGTTAGAGTTGGCTGACTGTTTCCACAAAAACTAAATGTTGTTCCATTATCCTCAATCCAGTAAATATGTTAATTCTTCCCAGTGTTTCTTATCCAAGATAGAAATATTTGTTACCCTTATGTAGATTTCATCCATATCAGTATATTTAGCAAAAGCGGGTTTTACCAAAAATATATGCTTGATTTCATCCAGGATGAAGAAAGAATCCCTGAGTGTTTTTACTAAGAGTTGGTGTTGTTGATCCTTTGATATTGGCTACTGAAGCTGCATGGGTACCCACCTCTATTAACATTTTGACATAATCCTCAATTGGCAGAAATTTATCATTAATAACCATCATATAAGGTAAACCTTTGCTGATCGAAGGTTCAATTTTGTTGAAGAATCTCTTAACCATGTTGTTAACATTGTTACACTTTTCTTGTAGCTGAAGGTTAAGATTTCTCTTAGTAATAATATTATTCACTTCTAATATTGTTGCAGTTTTTTCACTTATCCTTAACTCCTCGAGCTCATAGTCATCCCTGGAATTTAGAAATTTGATTATATCAGAGGCAGTCTCTGGCATATCCTCCAGCTGCCTATTTATGGATTCCACTGCTTCTTGAGCTTTCTCCAAAAGATATTTTTGGTTGAATATTATCTTAATGGAGAGCCAAATCTCCTTGATTGCCTCTATGATTTCTTCCCACAAAATTTCTTTTGCTAAACCCAACTTGTTTCCTATGAAGGAATTTGTGAGTTCTTTCTTCAACACTTCCACTTGGCCTTTAAGTTTGTTTGTTTCAATTGTGTGTGTACTGTCTGATATAGACTTCACGAGTCGTAATTCTTTGAGTTTGTCCTTTAATTTATTGATTTCTCTTGTCTGGATAGATAGTTTCTGAACAACTTGAGTAATTTCTTCAACTCCTTTTGTTGTACTTGTTGCTAATATAGTGGTTATAGTAGAAACTTTGGTGATGGGAACTACAAGAGAAACTACATTTGTTGAAGTTTGGATGTCCTTGATAGATTCCTCCTTGTCCTTAACCTTCTCCTTAACCAATTTTTCCATTTGCTCCTCCATTTGTTTTATTTGCAAATTATGTTCTATGATGAGCTTCATCATGTCTGACTTTTGATTTTCTATCTCCTCGATTTCTTTGGCCATTGGATCCTCAGATGCTGGTAGTTTTAGTTGTTTCTTTTGTTTCTTTTGTGCTACAACTTCAGTGTTCTTTTTCTTAATGATCTCTTCTACAGCGTTTATGTTTGATGGATCATATCCCATCCTTAGCACTAGATTTTCCAAGGACTGGATCTTGGTATCCTTTGCTAATAAGGATACCTTCTCCAGCTTCAATTGTGACTGAATGTTGGCCAATGTAACCTACAATTTTGACAAACTCATAGCAGTGTTTGTCAAGGTTGTAGTAATCATCTGTCCAGTTTGTTTGTGCATCTCAATTGATCAATTTGATGTACATCCTAGACATTGAACTCAAAAGAAGTATGTTTCTAATATTATGCTACAGTCCTAGGTTGAGGAACTTGGGCTTGCAAGAAAGCCATTTGCATCTTCCCCTTCTCAGAGTCAAAGACTAAAGGAAGCCTTGCTTGAGAGTTGGAAGAATTCTTCCAGAACTGGGTGTAAGTATTCAACTTCAATTCCTCATTCTTTCTTTTGATTTCACTAAATACATGGAGGATGTCTTCCTCTTTATTCTCTAGAATGCCTCCAACATATTGGACTATCTGTTGTTCATGATAAGTGGTATATTGAGTTGGAGATTGTATAGATTGTCCACCAGACTATAAATCAATATCCATAGAGACCCTTTGTTTCTTTTTCATGTGAAAGACCTTGTAGCCTTGGCTTATTGCCTCTGTTGCAAGTGAAGATGGTTCTTCCCTCCCTCTCTTGGCCACCTTTTCCTGTGTAATTGTAGTTTGCATATTTGATGTAGAGACTACCTGCTCCTCAGCCTCTTGGAGGGTGTTCTCTATCCATTCCACCTAATTATTGAACTATTCTATCTCAGGCCTAGTTGTATGATGATATGGTGTGAATTTATTCTCCACTTTGAGTTTGGAGATGACTCCCAATGGGTCATATGAACAAGAAACACTGAGAGAAAATTTCATTTCTTTTAGCAGCTTATCAACTTCCTCCCCTACTGCCCTAGTATTACAAATGAAGGGACCAACTTGAGCTTTGAGCTTAAATTTCTATTTCTTTTTGGCAGCTACAAAATGAACTTCATCTGCATTCAATATTTGCATCAAGTACTCTAGTGCAAAGATTCTAATAGGAAGGTACTTTGGTAGTTTGTATAGCAGAAGCTCACAGCCAAAAACCCTGATTTCTATGTAGTACTAGTTGCAATACCAATCTCCTATTGCAGCCTGATCTATGAACTGAAGTTCTTTGATAATCTCCTCAATGATCCTTAGTAATGGGGTGTTGCTCATAAGTATGAGGGTTGGATGAATAAATAGTTCTATGAACTGCTTGTATGTGAATTATTCTTTCTCCTTCATCCTCATTGAAGTCTAGAAAATCACTAACTATTGTTTTCCTTCTTCATCAAGTTTCTACAAAGGGAATGGGAATTTGTCTCCCTGAAAATATATAAAGAGATACACAAGTACTTAAGCATACTTGAATACTTCTTCAGTGTTAAATTTGACAAACTACTCATGTATGGCTTCAACTATGAAATTACCAAAATCATAAATAACAATAGGCTTAGAATCAGAAGAAAACATGGATAAGAAACCAAGTATGGCTTCATTGACAGACTAATCAGAGTGATAACCAAGCAAATAGGGAAGGATAGTAGTGATATGCCTGGTTCTATCAGGAAACATAGATGAATCATAAGGGGGTTTCTCTTTGGTAGAGGACTACCAATTGCTAAATCAGTTCCAGGGTTTGCGATCTCTTGGTAAAGTCCAATTTGTTATAAGCTTCATCAGCTTTTCATGAGAAAAAGGATGAGTTGGTGTAGTGGTAGGGGGTTACAACATTTTCTCAATTGAATCAATGTTAATGGGATAGAGGATTTCTCTAGTAGGTGAGATAATGGCCCTTTGGCTAGGATCATAGGATTCAAGGCATTTCCTCACAAACTCTAGAGCTCTGTGTATCTATGGAAAAATATAATGGGGCAGTTGGGCTTCCCAGAGCCCAATTTCATCACTCTGGTCAATTAGTTGCTCTTCCCACCAACAATGAATTTCAAATAAATCGAATTGATAAGAAGTCTCAATGATTTTGCAATCCTTTTCAACTAGTGGAGTATGGTGGAAATCAATCTATTGTGGAAGTAGAGGATTTGATTCTTCTACAATTGTTTTTCCCTTGGGAGGCATTTTGGCAAATGAAACTGCGGAGTGTAAATGACAAAATGATAAAAAAAATGAGTTAACAGAGTGGAGAGAGGTAGCTAACAAGTGGACCTACAAGGTGTGCTTGCGAACAGGACAAGTGGCTGCTAGAATGTCGGACAGTGGCTGAGCTGTTGAGCAGGCGAGCTTGAAGAATACTCTTGGTCGCAGAAGTTAACTATGTAACCTTTGAAATGTATGGAAGAGTGCTTATAAAGAGAAAAATGGAGTGGAAGGGTGGTGCCAAGCATTTTAAAGTTCATTAATTATCCAACGGGTTAATTGACGGACATTTGGTTATAAATGTGCGAGAGTGGAAATGAATATCTTGAGCTATATCTCCCATGCTCTTATATTATAGAAGATATTTTTAACCATGCATTTAGTTCTATTATAAATTCTCCTTCTACATGAGTATTTTGAACTCTATGTACATCATGCTTCTAGATTCTAAAAGATGTTTCTAGCCATGCAATTTTATTCTATTCCTATATGCTCCTATACTACTCAAAAATTTGAAAGAATACTTTAAGTAAGGAAGTAGACATAGTCATAGTAGAGATCCAGAGGATCTTCCTTCTTTTTCTTCTTGTATTCTTCTTTCATTTCTTGAGTTACATTAGCTTCTTCCTTTTTTCTTTTGTTTTTGTTGTCCTTCTTTTGTTTAGGACAATTCCTTTTATAGTGTCCATATTCTTGGCATCCATAGCATTGTATTTTGGAAATATTTTTGTTGTTTGTTCTTCGTGGACCAAATCTGCCAAATTTTCTCTTTCTCTTGGCCATGGTAGAAAATGCTTGCTCCTTTGATCCAACATATTCCTTTGCTTTGAGGTTTGTTTCCTCTATATTGCATAGAGACCACATTTAACTTAGTGGGGTGGCTTCCTTCTTGGCATATATGCTTGATGTGAATTTTCTCCAATCCTCAAGTGGAGCATTGAGTACTACAATTGTCATTTCTTTATCAAAATAGCTTCCCCTAGCTCTTGAAGTTGATCCCTCATCTAAGAGATCTTCATGAAGTAGGGATCTATTCCTTCCTTTGATATCTTCATCTTGTACAACTCATTTCAAAGATACATCACTTCTCTAATTGTGCTTACCAAGAATAGCTCTACTAGTTTATCATAGATTTCTTTTAATGTTCCAAGTTTGGAGACATAAGGAATGAGCAAGTCTTTGATGGATTCTATTAGAATCCTTTGAGGTATTTTCTCATCCTTATTGTACTTGGATAAGGCTTGAGTTTGTTCCTTAGCAAGAATAGTAACATTCCCTTTGATGTGTTCTAGGAGTTCATTTTCCTTGAGAAGTAAACCAGTCCTCTTCTTACATGCAAGAAAGTTATTGGTACCTACCAATTTTTTGTTTTCCTTACAGAATGACATTGATGTATATTCATAATGGGACATATAATTACTTGATATATTTTGAGATGCAGTGTACTTGCTTTCTCCTTCAAGACTTGATGGCTTGCCTTCCTTCGATATTGATGTTATTAAAGTTGCTTTCTCCAAGTGGGATTACTTGATGACTTGTAGATTGATGTAGGTCCTTCTTTGATTTGCTCTTCTTGTAGGTGCCTTTATGTAAGACTCTTATTTCTTTGTATTCTTCCTTGATGAAAAATAGATGGTAGACATTCTTGAAGTGATTGAGACTTCTTGGCTAGATGCTTCAACTTTTCTAGATGTCCTTCCTTGATGAGTATTCTTGAGTTTCCCTTTCCTTGATGTGTAACTTGGCTCTGATACCATGTTGAAGAATAAAGGCAAATTAGGTGTAGTGTGATTCTTCTTGACTTGATAAAAATTTGTGAATTCTTTTTACTTTTATTCTTAGCTTAATCTTCTTCTTCTTATTAATGCATGTGTGTGTACTTCATCAAACTACTACCAAAAACATAAGAATGATAACACAATATGTTGGCTCTCTTCCAGGACCAAAACCTCTCTTGTCTTGAGAGGAAAACCCTTTAGTAATTTTCTCTTATTGAAGCTTCTTATTGATCAATTTCCAAACCCTAGACCCTTGACTAGAATGTCCTCCAAGCACAAGTCAATTCCTTCCTTTGGCACTTCGTTTCTCGACACTTTGTCCTCCTTCCAACTGTTGTTAGAACTTGTTGTACTTTCTCTAGAAGAAATACCTTTGATGAGACCATTTCCTTATTATTATCCCTTCCTTATCTTCACCAACTAACGAGCTTGTAATATTATAATTGGAGGGCTATTATGACAACATAGACAACCTCCTACTCCTTGCATGCGTGACTGTAATAGGCTTTATAACGACCCTATTACCTTCAATTTTGTTCCTTTTTTATTCGCTTGAGTGGGAGGACCTTTAGGCCTATATTTCTAGCCCAAATGATGATAGATGTGATGTTTATATACTACTATTGTTATGAAAGTAGGAAACCTTCCCTTTTCTCGCACATGTGACTGAAATTGCCTTAAAAGAAATCCTCTTGACTTCAGTCTAGGCTTCAGCTTCTTCGGTGCACTTGGAGACCACTTCTTCGTCCTTATTTACCATTTTACTCAGCTTCTTACCTTCACTGATTTCAGCAGTAATGCTTGACGTTGTAATGGAGTGGACAACCTCTATATATAGAGGATTGTCCCTCCTTTTAGGCTGACTAGAAAATTGCAGGCCGACTTGACATTTATAGATCGAATTGCTTCTTTTGTAGGTATCGTTGCATGGAGGAGACGTGTTGACTTTGCTTGGAGGTATTCTCTTGACTCTAATACCTAAAAAAACATGGTGTAACATGCGCTTAAGGTCTTCAATCATTTTCTTTTGACTTCTTGACTCAGCTATAGCACTTAACATGTGTTGGACCTATTTCAATGAGCAAGAAACTCATTGACATATATTATAAAAATAATATTTCTTTTCTTGAATAAGTACAAATATAAAAATACATTTATGAAGATTGAACCTATTTATATTTCCTTCAACAACATAACCATCAATAATCTGGGCTAAATTTCCTCAATTTCTTGATAGGTATCTGAACTTTCTGATGGTGGATCATCAAATTTGGGTGGCTTAAAAAACTCAATAGGTAGATATGCACCACTATCATCAGATGTATCAATAAAAACACTATTAATTACACTGTTATGATCAGAATTAAGATTAATCATATCAGATTCTCGAAGTATAGAGAATTGAGATACATCAATCAAAAAACTCCCTTGACCATCACAATCAATGGATTCAACCTTTTCATGTTTTGATTGTAAGACCACACAATTATGTACCCTATTGTATTCATGTCCAATCGGATAAGGATCTAAAGAATTTATATAAATTTTTGGTATAACAAACTTATCCAACATATTTGGTTACAATGAATAGTTTTTCATGGGTGAGGAAAGATGAAAAGTCTTAGGAGGAAAAATGCTAGTTGTAACTAAGTCAAGTTGAAGATTAATTGAATCATCATAACCTTCACCAAAATAATGATCAAATAAAGGAATATTACTATGATCTTTAGATTGAGATTTCCTAATTTCAACAAGCTATATTGAATATTCAAAATCTTGACAACTTATTTCTTCAAATTTGACATTTGAAAATGCATGAATTGAAGAAATTTTAGAAACATCCCAAACTAAAAGATTATCCAAATTCATAGATGAGGATTGCAAGATATGAGAAGCAGATTCTGAATTGATACCTCACAAATATAAGCCTTCAAAGTAAGAAAATATACCATCTAATGTACTTGGATATTCATCACCACATGTGTTAATGTAAACAAAAATTTCATGGTGATGGTTGTCCAAAGTCTCAACTTGAATGAAGGTTTCATAATCATTTGACAGGTTATCAAGGTTACAATATCGGTGATCAACTACAAATGCAGGATTGTCATCTAGAAAGAGAGAAGAAAGATAGGAAATGTCTTCAACAATTTGCTCCTCCATATGTGAAATGAAATGAAATTATAATTGATTACTGGTTGGTACAACATATTGAAAATCCAAATAGTTCAAATATGTTGATCAAACAGACCATGAAACAAGGAATCATGAGACATAAATGTTAGAGGTTTAAGGATATCCCTTGAGAAAATCCTACTTTCAATTAAATTAGATTCAAGACTTGAGTTACACATATCGATTTCACCTTGAAAAACTATAGGATCAACCTTCACCTCAGACTCGCAATTACTAAACCATTCCAAGTTCTCCCCCATAGGATCTAAAGCATGAGAAGGGGATGAAGGTGGAAGAGACAAATCAAAAACTTGTTTTTCAAATTTTCCAATTTTAGCATCACCACAAGGAGGGACCTAAATTGGTACTGAGAAAGGATTAGGACAAGTAATAAAAGGAATAGTAGGTTCCTCCTCACAAATTTGGGGTGTCTCATGATCATCATAAGTTGGGAGAGCAGAATCATTTGGGGGTTCAGATTCAAAATATTTCAAGGTGAGCATAGTCAAACTCTTAATTTTTCTATAATGAAATCCAAATAAATCACTCCCTCGATAAATTCATAACAAAGGTGAAGAAATTGATTAAGAAAACTCTCTGCAAATTTACTAGATTTCATTCTAAGCTGATCAATTCTATCATTAACATCATGATAATTATACCTATCAAAGGCTTAATGAGGATCCATAGCAAGTTATTCGAATTAATGAATGGAAACAGATAGTAAAGTCCAACATCATTTCTTAACTCAACCTTGAAGAGTGAGGGTGAACAATTTACTAGCAACATCTTCACAATTGATTTCATAATATTTACAAAACTTGAGAAACAAAGATATATTTTTAACAATGAATATTCCATCCTGTTGATGCCCCGAAAATCGTTACATCAACATCGGGGGATAACCACCCGGTCCGGACCTTAATACAACTCCTTTTCCGTTTGGGATGGTGGCTCCAACTGGATATAATGGGACCAGTTTCCCAATAGTGAATAAAAGGGGGTGAATGAATGATTGGTTTTCTAATAAGTGATAATAAATGGAGGACTTATTTTATGAACGAAAACGTAAATGACTATTTCATCCCGGGAAGCTTCTATTCTTTAAGTGCAATGTTTAATAATCTATGTTTGCTGATAGGCATATAGATGACGCTATGCAATAAACAAAGACATTCATTTAAATGATAATTGCTTCATTCAAATAGTTGAACGAAGTAATTGATAAAACAATATTACACTTCTCTTTTATTTTACCGATACATGTATGATTGAAAGAATAGCAAACTGTAAACATCCAATAGTGGAAAGCATAAAGTTTACTGTTAAAACACATTCACATATTCAATAATAGCATAAATGACCAAACTACAATTCACATAAAAGGAATAAATTCAGACATAGATAATAGTACCATATGAGCTGCGAATTATTCCCTACGCCAATCGCAATTTGAATTCCTTCTTCCGATTCAGAAATACTTTCAAATAAAGGCAATAGTGCACATTTATATCAAAGCTTCATTGTCAAAATTTGGAAAGATTTGGTCCAGTCTTCATAAAAGAATATGCTTGAAGTACAGTAGTGCAACTTCAAGCTTAAGTCATATACAAAAACTTACGACCCTTTCTAAATGCATGAAAGGGTCTATAAATACTAAAATAAGAAAACAAACTACAAAATTGAAATGCTACTAAATTGGTATAATCCGATCTTAAAATATCTCCCCCACAGTGATCTGGAAATCGACAGCGATGATTCATCCTTCTGGCTATTTGCCCTTAGTCCTGAGTTAGCATATTGCCAGCATTAGCTCCACCTCTTGAGGGCGGCTGAGTCGAGAATTGATTTGAGCAGCATAGGTGGCATCATGTATATCGGGAATGATACACCCGATTGCATCCGTCAGGAATTTGAGGGCGGCTCTCTGACTGTATGGTTTAACTAGGAACAACCAATAGTTGTCCCAAGTTAAACTTTTAATCCCTGAGATTAATTTCCCATTCTTTTCAAGCTCTTGGTTACATAACTGCTACAATGTCTTGGCCGATAATAGTTTACTTGGTGTACATTGAGAAATAATGTTAGATAAATAGAGAGTGTTATTGATCAAGTCAATTAAATTGCTCATAGATAACTTGCATCGGGAAACATCTCTCTCTGCTTTCATTAATTGGGACTGCCATTCTGTGAATAGGATTTCCTTATGGGATTCTAAGATTTTGGGTAAGTTTGCTGCCTTTCCCTCATTAGAGTCCTGCCATGTAAGAAAATCTGTCAAAGTGTCTTCGGCTTGCTCCAAATCATGCCTGGCATCCACTGACTTATCTATTATAGATGATGTTATGTCGCATAGAGGTTCAACTTGGGTGATTTCATGACATAACAATCTTATTTGCATTATTAATGCCTTGTTGATTTGCATTGCCTCTGCTCTGAACTCGGCCGGCTGGGGAAGACTCTTGAACCTTTCTACCTGAGCTGATAATTGAGAAATTTGCTCATCTTTTGTCTTTGCCATCTGTTCATTTATCGCCTTCAACTTTGATAATGCCTCGGATAGTTCTTTCTGTCTCTAAATTTCTCCCGAATCAATCCTCTGCTTCTCTTCATGCAACTGTTTGTTTAGCTGGTTGTTTAATTGTTGTTGTGTGGACAGTTGCTGTTGTAGCTGTTCTAAATTCTGTTGCTCTGCCGATAAGTGTGCTTGTAATGAAGCGATCGCTTGATCCTTTTCCTTCAACAAATTTCTTACCTCCGATGCCTTATCCATTGTGGCTGTCGAATAGGAACTGACATACTGAGATAACATGGTTAGGTCATCGGAGGGGTCGAATTATTATTTCCATACCACATTTGTTGTTATTGTTTGTTCAGGGAATAGAGAAGGTTGATCAATCATTCTTCTCTTCCATTGTCATTTTATCACAGCCCTGTATTTTGGGCTATAGAAAACATCTAGTGGAGGAATGTCCTCTACTTGCAAAACAATTTGATCGGAGGGGTTTTTTGGAATTATTTCTACTACTATACTTGAGGGTGGACCGCTGGTTCCTTTGTCTGGAACCTCCTGTGATGTTGTATCTTGTGTATCGGCAGCTTTGGATGTTTCAGCGTCCGTTGAAGTCTCAAGATTGCCTATAATGCTATTGAATTGTTGCCATTCTTCAAGCAATTTTGGATCCACTTGAGTATCCACATTTATTTCTTTTCTTCTCTGCTCCTGCTGCCTTTTTTGTTCTTCTTCCCTTATTCTCTCCTGTTGCTTCTTTTCTGCCTCTTCCTGTTCTTTTTTCTGTGCCTCTTCCTGTTCTATTCTTCGGAGTTCCTCCTGCTCTCTTCTCTAGACTTCTTCATAGATTGCGGATGTAGCAGGAGGTTCATTAGTAAGCTGCTGCTCAGGCCCGCTTGACTGAACCATCGGGGTAGTAGCTAATAAATCTAGAGGCAGAGTTTGCAACCTCTGTTCTCTAAGTTTGCTAAATTCTACCAATCTGTCGTCGTGATATCTCATTCTGGCTAGTTGTTGTACCTAGAAGATTGACTCGGCGGAAGAGAACAAGTCATCAAACTCATCTTCCTTGTGCTCGAATTTAGTGAGCTTGGCTTGATCCAGGGCATTGTAGATGATTTTCTTCGGGTCAAAGTGTCTATTAGGCAGAGTGGCAAGACTTAAGACGTTAATTTTTTCTGCCTCTTTCTCTGCATGTTTATAATCATGCAGAGTATAGACGCCACACCTAAGAGGAAAAGGAGGCCAAACTTGCTTCTTTGAATTTCTGAGAGTTTTCGTGGCTGACGCAGTTGTAAGATGATATGCTATTTCGCGAGTTAATAGCTTGTCTGGTATGTATAATGGGAGGACATGAGGTCTGGCCTGACTGCCAAAAACTCTGACATAGGTGAATTTTTCTTCTCCAAACTAGGTTCCTAGGGCTGTCAAGTCAATTTCAGCCTGAGAGGAGATCTTAGGGGCAGGTTTATCAAAAATTGCATAGTAAAGAGGTAGCATGAATCCATTGCAGACTTGGTATAAATGGTGTCTGTAATGAGCTTTCCATAGCTTTTGGTGGTAAATATGAATAGGCATAGGGTCCTGTGGAGTCCATCTCGACACTAAAATAGGAAACTCGGAATTGAAACAGAGGGTATCCAAAATGTAGGCACTAAAGTAAAACAGAGGGATGAACCTATAGGTAACACGGGATTTGTTTCTGAATTCAAGAATAGTCGTGGCCAACTTATCCGATAATATAGTCCCCCAATCCATGATTTCAGTATTACATGCTGCTTCTATCAAAGGAACCATTTATATGGAAAATTTTGCAGAATCATGTAATCCCCATAATTGACACATCATTGCTCCAGCATAACAACACGGAGAGCATAAGGAGTCGACGGAGTACTTACCCAAAGACTCATGTTTGTGTTTCACCGGGTTCTGTCTCCATTCTTGTACGGGCACTGACTCAGTCTCATTCTCATCTCGAAACTTTTCCAGGAATGCTTTATTGTATTTCTTCTCTGGCTCGGGCAAGTGGTACATTTGTCTGAAATCGTTGGGCTGAAATGAACCAAATATTCTTCCATCGACAGTGCAGAATGTTCTGTCCATAATTGGAATTGCCTCGATTGCCCATCTCACCACATCCGTATATGGAAGAATTTTCTCTCTAGCTGCTACCCTATGAAGGTAGGAATCAGCCAAATCCTTCAAAGTAGCATCGGATTTCCGGCTTGAACCTGCTGAGGCTTGTACTGATGTTTGCTGAGGTTCCTCGGCTTCAACTAGGTTGTAAATATTTTGCCAAGTAGTGTTGCCAAGGCCAAGACATGTGGTATCTGAGATTAATCCCTTCTTGCTCGGTCCCGGATTAGTGGCATGCTGCCCTGTTATCATAGGAGCCGAAGGCATTCCAGACTTCTTTGATTTCTTTCCCATTGTTACTGCGGAAAAACTTCGCGCAAGAGAAAACTAAACGTAATGCAGAGAATAGATAGCTAAAACCAAATATGAGGAAATTGTGTCAATCAATGGGAAATGGATGATTTATCATAAGGCTCCCGCGGATGCAATCTCTGAAAGGATTTAGGCATGACTGCTCATTAATTGGCCGTTAAAACCCGTCAATCACTTAATTTCTTGTTATATCCTTTATTTGCCAAATAATGGTTTAAGCGTGGATTTGATTTTTTTTTGGCGGTTGGACGCGAGCGAATCTCTATCGGGAAGAGAAAAGTCTTTCAATGATAATTAATATATAAGATAGCGAAATCGTATTGATCCTTTCCGAAAATCGCACTTTGGGCTCATCGCAATCGGCAATTGGAGGACGGCTTGGGTAATTTCCTTTGAGTCTTATGGAATCCTCAATCGCCGATAGAAATATCACTTGACTTGCATCGGGAGTTTGAATGAGGAGAATTTATTATGTTCACGTTACATTCCCTGATCGCCGATTGCGATATCGCATCGGGGCAAAGGGGAGGGGCCTTTTATTATTTGTTTTCCCGATATCCATTGGCTATTTTGCTTTTATCGCATCGGGGAAAATCAATGGGTCATGGTTTATGCATCCTTTGTTATTGCAGTATGCGATCTTGCGATCGCTTTATCGCAATAATAAAGGATTATTCGTTTTATTTTAAAGACCGATTATTTCAAAAGGTTTTAAAATGTTTTGATTATTTATGAACCTTTAGAAGAGTGATGGATTAATACCAATTTAATCTAAAAGGGACCCATTTCAAATTATGATTTTCTAAAGTAATATTTTTTGAAATGGGGGGTTGTTGTATAGCACAACAAGGGGGTAAAAGTTTTCTACTTTAGTGTAGCACCTTTGTTTTCCTATTCTACACATAGAGATCTTTCCAACAACACAAGAATCACATTAATCAGAGTATGTATGCGAAAGTTATGATACTCAGAAGTTGACCTTCGCGTTTTCACCACCATAATTTGAGAGGATTCCACGTCAACCCCAATTATTCATTAAAAATGGGATATCTATGTGATTATGATGTAGAATAATCTAGAAGAGCCTATATTTTAACTCTGGTTAAGAGTTGAGGTAGTCAAAGCTAATCACTAGCAGGTTATCATGGCATGTTATAACAAGGCCACTAGGATAAAAATGGGCTCCATTCTTTCAAGTACATTTGTTCCATATCTAAGTAAAAACAACTGAGAAGGATAGGAGATAGAGCACACAAAGAGTATTTTTGCACTGCAGTAGCTCACAAACATATTTCCATTGTTATGTAACCAAATCAAAATAACACGGAAACATAAGAAAAATTAGATAAATGACTATGTAATAAGTCACTTTGAGGGGGAAACCTCCCTTTACATCACATAAATGAACAATTATTGGATGATTCAAATGAAAATATCTCCTTGGTTTGGTCAAAATATAATTGGGGCCTACATAACAATAATAATGCAAGGGATCAACAATAACAATATGGGGCCTACACTAGTATTATAGGGACCTAACATGCCCCTACCCTTCAAAAATGTGTTTTCCTCAAATTTTGAGTAGTTTTGGATTCTTTTTTATGAAATACTCATCCTCCCATGTAAAATATTTAGTAGGTAAGTTCTTCCACTTAATGAGATACCCTGAAATTGATCAGTTCTGTAGCTAAGACCAGAGCATGTAGAGGGGATAGGGTTGTGGAAGAATTGCTCTGATATAAAATGTTATGTAGCCATATCAAAATAACACATAAAAATAAGAACATAATAGAACAGTGACTAGATAATAAACCACTTCGAGGGTGCAACCTCCCTTTACATCACATAAATGAAAAATTCTTGGATGATTCAAATGACAAGACTTCCTTGGTATATATACGAGTCTAAAGGGTCAAAGTATAATTAGGGCCTACATAAAAATAATAATGTAAGGGCTTAACAGTAACAATAGTGGGTTTCTATGGCACACATCAATAACAATATGGGGGCTACACTATTATTATAGGGACCTAACATCCATTCAGATAAAGAGAACATAGTGGCCTCACCATCTCGTGGGGTTTTTCTCCCAAAAGGGTTTCCCAAGTAATATATTGTGTCAAATGTGTGTGGGAGATTTTATTTCAATGTTCTCTATTTTCAATATAATTTTAAATTCACATGCATGCACTATTAACAATAAATCTACATATCCAGAAAAATAATAAAAGTATAATAATGTAGAATTTCATATTTTAAATATAATTTTATAGATTCATTGTGATTAACTGTCCATTGGAATACCCATGGTAATTTAAAAATTAGAAAGGATACCCAATCCATAATATTAACAATATTCTTGACCAGATTACGAGTGAAAATTTCTTCAATAAGATTAATTTGAATTCAAACTAGCACTAGGTTTCAATTGAAAATGCTAACTTATGGAAGGCAACATTTAAATTTAAAGAAGACAATTTCGAGTGGTTGGTCATGCGCTTTGGCTTGAAGAACTCTCCAACAAATTTCATGAGGATGATGGATAATAACCTATGGCCATTCGTAGAACCTTTTATGGTTGTATATTTGGATGACATCCTCAACTTCAATAAAACCTAGTAAAACATTTGCAACACATTCAATAAGTCTTAAGCACCCTACATTAACACGAGTTGTATGCCAGTATGGAGAAATGTTCATGTGGAATTCAAATAATTCAATATTTTTGATACATTATGGATGAACATGGGGTGCATGTGGACCCATCCAAGATCCATGTCATTTAGGATTGGCTAGCCCTAATGAATCTAATAGAGTTTCGTAGCTTGTTGGGCCTTTCTAACTTCTTCTAAAAGTTCATGTTAGGGTTCTCTCATATTGTTTAGCCCTTAATTCAAGTGACCAAAGATTCAAAAAAAGAAGTCTGGGTTTATTACCTGACACAGTCACTCCTTTAGTGTTCACTATAATGCTGGGTCGGCTTGTTGTGTAGCTCGGTGAGAGTCGAAACCGGATGTGCTCTCTGCCCTCGGTCCTTGCTGTGGAGACCACGGAGTTATACACCAACGTATGCAATCCTGAGAATAAGTGAAATGACCACTTTCTTCTCCTCAGAGTGTATTCATTTTTAAAAACAGAGGAACAATGATAATATCGCTCGCACAAATACTATGATGGAAGCGCTGGGAGGTGTATGTACTATACTGATAATGGAGTCCTCTGAATCATTTGGGGTGCGTCGGGTGGTGAATTCATCATTTAGCCCATGCAAAATAATGAATAGGCCTGTTGTCTCTTTCCTTTATATAATTACTCTTTTTATTTTTATTTCTTTATTTAAAAAAAAAAAATATCACCACGTTTCCTGTTGGTACTCAGCCAATTGGAGGTGTAGACTTAGGAGGTTGGTATG
Organism: Pinus taeda; assembly: GCA_000404065.3. Classification (NCBI taxonomy): domain Eukaryota; kingdom Viridiplantae; phylum Streptophyta; class Pinopsida; order Pinales; family Pinaceae; genus Pinus; species Pinus taeda. Next base: position 49,967 of record APFE030191274.1, read on the forward strand.
GCGGTAAATGGCTGTAGAATGCTTAGGAAATATTGGAGTGAAGGGTGAATGAATTTTAAAAGTAGGAATTAGGTTGGAGTAGGGAAGAATTAGGGGGATAAGGGAGGATGGGAAAATGCACCCTTGGAATTAATCATAACAGTCATAGCTATTAGAATTAACATAAAAATTAATCTACGAAATTAAGTGTTAAAAACAAGGAGTGTCTTACACTGTTGTTTGACTGTTGTTGTATTGACATGCTGAGTAGAGCTAACTTTTTTGACTGTTGTTTGATTTTCTTTGCTTTTCATAACAGGTCCCCTGAGGTATGTTTGAATGCAACAGGTCCCTCTGCAGTGCTGAAGATGTTCTTGCAATTCTTTGTGTGCATGCAGGAGCTGCTGAGCTTGGGTGCTTGATGAAGTCTTGATGAAGTCTTGGTCCTGCCTTTGTAGAAACTTGCTGAAGCTGTGTTGAAGTAATTTTCTTTTGAAGTATCAATCTCCTAACAGGTCCCTTTTTGTGTGTCTAAACAGGTCCCATTATTGCTGGTGCCGGTAGCATGTCTCTTGCAGAACAGTCCCTGCATAGTATTAATAACCAGGTCCCTATGATATAAAACAATGACAAGCAACTTATTAATTGAAGTCTGGAAGGTTGGAACAAACTGCTTGGGAAATTTACAATGATGAGAAAAAAAAATTACAATGGAGAGATAAGAATATAAGAATACTGATGCTCCTCTCCCCCACAAAAATTTTGACTTGTCCTCAAGTCAATATTGAGCTGAAACATTAAACAGTGAAAAAGAAAGAGAATTCTTACCCGCCAACGAATTGGTTTTCAAGTAGGAATTCGAGGTTAGAGTGTGCCAGAAACTGGTTTTCACATCTAACCCATTTATTATTTTTCTATGTTTTTTTTTTCTTTCTGTTTTTTATTTATTTTATAAATATTTTTTCAAAATTAAAAGAAAATAAACTAAGGCAGGGAGACTACAGCTGAGGGCTGCAGTATCTCAACCTCACTTTGTTGAGATACTGTGTGTAGAAAATCTTGCTTGCTGATGGGTTTAGTATAAAGTTTCAGGCAATGACCATTGACAGTAAAGGAATGACCTTCTCCATCAATAGTTGTGAGCTTCACTGATCCATTGTCATAAACCTAAACAATTTCGTAGGGGCCCATCCAATGGGTAGTAAACTTGGCTTTATGATCTCTAAACTTAGAGTCAAAAGTAGAGCCCAGTCACCTTCCTTGAACTGCTTCTTCTTGATATGTGCATCATGCCACTGCTTCCTTTGCTTTTGCATGAGGATGGTGGTTTCCTCTGCTTGCTGCCTCATTTCATCCAGCTAGTTAAGCTGCTGGATTCTTTCCTTTTGTGCCTCATCCAAGTCAATCTATAAATCAGCAACCAGTTTAAAAGTATGTATTTGAAACTCAATAGGAAGCATTACCTCTTTGCCGTACACCAGCTGATATGGTGTAAATCCTGTAGTATCCTTCCATGTGATTCTGTAAGCCCAGAGTGCATCTTTGAGCTTTTCTTCCCAATTCTTCCTATTCATTGCAACAGTTTTAGTAATGATACCCTCCAAAGTTTTGTTTGTAGATTCCACCTGCCCATTGGCCTGTGGATGGTAAGGTGTGCTTTTCCTATGCTTGATTTGGTATTTTTCTGTGATGTCCTTTACCAACTTTGAGGTGAATTGGGTACCTTGATCAGTTACTATCTCCCTTGGCACTCCATACCTGACAAAGATCTCTTCAAAAAGGAAATTGACAACTGTGTGTTCGGTGGCTCTTACCAGTGCTTTTGTTTCGACCCACTTTGTGACATAATCAATACATACTAAGATGTACTTCTTACCGTTGGAGGATGGGTTAATGGGTCCTATGAAGTCTAGAGCCCATTTTTCAAATGGCTCTAGGTGAACTTGGGGCTGAAGAGGCATCTCGTCTGTAGCTGTTGGCCTGCCCATTGTTTGGCAGCTGTCACAACTCTTTACATACTTCATGGCATCCTTGAAAATGGATGGCCAGTAGTATCCAAGAGTAAGAACTTTGAACGTTGTCCGCTTGGCTGCAAAATGCCCACCACACGGTTCATCATGGCAAGATTTTAAAATATCAATTACCTCATCAATTCTTACACATCTTCTAATGATCATGTCATAACCAGTGTAAAATAGATCGCCATTGAGCCATGAATATCTAGCACTTTGTTTGACTAGTCTCTTCCTTTCCTTTGCGGTAAAGTGTGGAGGTGTCCTTCCTATAGACAAGTAATTAGCCAAATCAGCATACCAAGGATTTACTATAGAAATGGCAAATAAATTTTCATCTGGGAAAGAATCTTCAACTGGAACAACCTCACCTTGGTTTTGCAGTCTAGAAAGAAAATCTGCCACCTGGTTCTCTTTACCTGGTCTATCTAACACGGTGATGTTGAATTCCTGTAACAATAGTAACCATCTGGTAACTTTGCCACTAGTTATTGGTTTATTCATTAAATGTTTTATGGCAGAATGGTCAGTATGCACAAAGACTTCGTAACCAGTTATGTAATGTCGGAATTTGTTCACAGCATATATGATAGCAAGTGTTTCCTTCTCTGTGACCATGTAGTTTAACTCTGCAGGTGTTAGATTTTTGCTAATGAAGTAAATGGCATAAGTACAAGATTCTTCTTTTTGGCCTAATGATGCACCTACTATAGTGTCAGATGCATGTGTAAAGATATGAAATGGTAAGCTCCAATTAGGCCCTCTCAAGATTGGTGCGGTTGATAATTTATTTTTAAGCAGTTCAAATGCTTGTTGGCAGTTCTCATTCCAACTAAAAAGTACATCTTCTGACAGAAGTTTAAACAAAGGTAAAAATATCTTACTAAAATGTTCAATGAATCTTCTATAATATCTTGCATACCCAAGGAAACTTCTTACCTCTCTTTGATTCTGTGGTATTGGTAAATCGACAATGATCTGGATCTTTGCTGGGTCAACTTTGATCCCTTGAGAAGAAATATAGTGGCCTAACACTATCCCTTCGTTCAACATCATAAAACACTTCCCATTGCTGAGGGACAGATTAGATTCAATACATCTTTTTAAAACTCTCTCAAGGTTTTCTAATGCATGGTCAAATGAATTTCCATATACTGAAAAATCATCCATATACACTTCAACACAATCATGAATTAAATCAGCGAAAATAGCTAATACATCTCTCTGAAATGTAGCTGGAGCATTGGAAATTCCAAACGGAAAAACATTGTAAGCATAAGTCCCCCAAGTACAGGTGAAGGTGGTTTTGTCCTGGTCTTCTGAAGCTATCCTTATCTGGTTGTAGCCACTGAAACCATCAAGAAAAGAGAATGATGATTTCCCAGCTTGGTTGTCTAAGACTTGGTCGATAAATGGTAGTGGAAAATAATCTTTAAGCATGGCTTTGTTCAGTTGTCGGTAATCGACACAAATGCGCCACTTACCATTTTTCTTGGGCACTACAACCAATGGGGATACCCACTGACTGTCAGAAATAGGATATATGAAATTAACTCTCAATAATTTTTGCAACTCTTCTCTGACAATATCTTGGAGCATGGGGTTCATTCTTCTTTGTGGTTGCCTCATTGGTTTGATAGTGTTGTCTGTGTAAATGTGGTGAGTGCATGTGTCCGGATGAATGCCATGCATATCGGTATAATCCCAAGAAAAGGCTTTCTGGTATTTCCTCAAGAGTTGGATTAATTTCTCTTGCTGAGATGAGTCTACATGATTGCCTATGTTCAAAGTTTTCCCTGGACTAATCTCTATAACCTGACTCTATGTGTTGGTGATGGATTGAACTGGAAAGATGTCGTGAAATGTGGTTTGCAAAGATTGAATGGTTCATGTTTCCTGAAAATTTTGAGCTAAAAGTACATCTGCAACGTGATATTGGTCATGTCTCAAATTTTCGGAAATATCTGGTTGAGAAAGAAATAGTTCTACCAAATCATTATTGTCTTGCTCTTGGAAATCATAGATTTGGTCAATGCTAAAAATGGATTGTACTTCTTCTTTGCCATTGAATTTGTCATCAAGCCACAAATTATGTGTTACTGCTGGTGATTGTGCTGATGGGTAGAGGGTGAGTTGTTTTCTTTCAGTCCCTCTCGATATGATCATGTTGCCAGATCGACATCCTATAAA
>APFE030191275.1:0-20213 GCA_000404065.3 Pinus taeda
GCTCCCCCCCAAAAGAGAGAAAGATACGAGTGCTCAAATTACCATGGAGCTGAAATTGTAGATCCCATAACGATCCACTAAATGGCAAGAACATAGCCTGCTCCAAACAAGAAGTACGAAATGCTTAAGTACCAAAAATTTGAAGATGAGAGCCATGAAAACTCAATGAGGTCGGTCAATTGCTGAAGTCATATTGTTGTAGAGGCACACATGTATAAAACACTGTCAACTTCTCCAAAAAATGCTTCAAAGAAAATAGGTGCCGGTAAAGAACCATGAAAAAGGCTTCAAACATAAGCAACAAGATCAACTAACAAATGAGCAATGAGGCCTATAAGTCTGTAAAACTTAGCTCAAATGTCGTACAACAACACTCCTAAAGTTGTATGAACGATGTCACCTGTCACAGTGATCAAACACTAGAAATGCCAATTGCCAACAAAGCAATGACAACAATATCTGTTACCATCTAACTGCCCCCCCAAAACACAAATTTGGAGGGAGTGAGAACCAATAGTCTCCATTGTCAAAAAATTCCCCCATGAAACACAATTACGGGAACAACAACAATCAACAACGGACAATTGATGCAACATCATGCTATGAACTATGCAAGCATTGGTTCAAATGAAGCCATGACCATCCATCGACCCATCCACGAATGCTCTTGATGGTCAACACTTGTCCATGATTCATTCTTTCATATTTCTTCTATAATGATCTGAATGATGGACTACTAAATGACTAATAATGTTGATGCTTGGGTAATTTCTTCTGATGAGGATGTGAATATATCTCTTTTTTTTGTTTTTAGACTCAAAGTTTGGTGCCACAATATTTTCATTTGGAATGACATTAGGATCCATGTCAACCATCTATTTATCACAATCAACAAGAGAATTTTTCTTCCAACACCTCAGAGTTGGATGTAGGTGATGAGGCAGTAGTAGGATCATATCCAAGACCTGCTCTTGATGTCTTCACTACAGGGTTAATAGGAATAACAATTCCTTACCCATTCTTCCCAATTCCTTCTTTGGTATATCCCATTTTACTCAACAATCAGGATCAAATACCAGTAGTATGCTTTTCAAAACTAGGTGTGACAAAGGCATGTGATGCATCATGATCACACGACTTCAGTCTTTTGACAATCAACATCATGAAGTGTGGAAGGAGGAGAGCTTGGCACCTTAATATCAACTGTCTCCATCTCAAATTTCTGAAGACGACTAACTTCCAATTCAAGTTCCTACTTAGAACCTTGCAACTTTTGAATGACCTCATCCTTCTCAATTAGCTGTTGAGACAAGGCATTATAATCTTGTTTCAAAAAATGATATTGCTCCATCATTGTTTCTTTTAAACAATGAATCTCCATATTGTGTTGATTATTTTCCTGTTCTAGTTGTTTCTTCAATTTGAGTTTGAAAAAGACTCAACTTCCTCCTACAAGCCATCAAGGAGGTTAATATTCTCTTGAAATTCATGTGTAAGCATATGGAAATACTTTCCCATGGCTAAATCCAGACAGTAAACCTTTTGGATTTTCTCAGCTACTTATGTTTGCAACCTAATTTTAAGAGTTGCATTCTCTTCTTGCAAAAGGGATACCACTGACTGCAATTGGATGAATTCTTTACGAAGTTCATTTGCTGCCTTCTTCTCATAGAGCTCTTGCAATATTTTACCCATCTTGATAACAGAAGTTGGAAAACGTGTTTTCACTAGCCACAAAAATTGATACAAAACAAGGTTGATGATGACAACACTAGGTGCTTTACCCAGGAGAACAATTCACCTAGTTTTTCATCACTAGCAAAAAAGTGTTTCATAACCTCCCACTATCAAAGAATCAAATACATCAACAAATAGATATATGGTCATTCTTCAATGAGTATAATCTACAGATGCTCTCGAAACCTTTTAAATAATCCTTGGAATAAAATATGTGTGCCAAAAGACTTTTTCCAAAAGCCACTTTTAAGGAAACTACTCCAGTTAAAGAAATCTTTCTTAAAAAACCAATTAGAGCAAGCGCCCCTATATAGAAACACAAATTATGATAGGAGGGTGCTTTTCAACTTGGCCCAAGGAACTTTCTTAGATCAGAAATAGGAGACGTCGATATCTGCTTTAGTTCAGAGAGAGTTATGGTGCTCTCAAAATTTTGGAGTTGATGTTGTACCAAATGTTGGAGTTGATCGACCAAAAGTTGTAGTGCTTCCAAAACCAAAGGAAGGAATAATGGAAGCATGAAAGGCAAGTTTAGTTGTTGGCCTAGCATTGAAGTAGATCCAAATGCAGGTGTGCTAGATGCTCCAAAAGGAGTTGAAGAAGCAAAAAGATTGGAAGACGATGTAGTTGAAAAAGGAGTCGCAATAGATGCTTGACTTAAGGGATTAGACTGTCCTGATTGGGAAAGAATATGACCCCCTGCAGGTTGTTTGTAAGGCTACCATCATGACCACATTTTATTCGAACTCATTTTGAACAAAGTGAGAGGAAAAATGGTTGCCCACAAAATTTTGAAATTAACACCTGAGATACTTAATTGCAAGGACACAAGGGAATGCTTCAAATCCGTTGTATACTATCGACAAGGCCATAAAAAAAAGCTTCATTAGAAAAATGCCGCCAAGCAATATGGATCTGGAGATGACTAATATGATGGAAATCAACAACAAATAAAATTGAAGCTCAAAAAATCTGTAAATATGTAGATTAATGGAATATAGTGTCATGCTTTGTATCAAGCACCCTTCCGTGTTCAGGCATATAAAGCACAAAGTATTGGATTCACAAATTTGGAATTTTTCCATTTGGTTCAACTTGCAGAGTCAACCTCTCAGATCTGGAGGCTATAAAATTTTCCTTGAGCATTAAAACTAAAACTTGGCGGCTCTGTCAGATTAGAAAACTAAAGGATAATCTTCATAAAAAATAAAAATTGTCTCCTCAAAAAACGATTTAGATAAACCATGGGGGCTTCTCTAAGGGAGAAATAACATATGACATGCATTCAAATTAGGGGATATATATTGAGGGAAAAATGACATAATATATTCAACATATAATAGGGGGTAAAGGGTTTTATATTGGTCGGTATAAAAAATGGAGCTCAAAGTTAATGAAAAAATATAAAGGGGCATACAAAATGTTAATAAAAAAATAGATACCTACAATATCTAGTGAAAGTAGGAGGTTTTTAAATTGGGAAGGTGTATTGGGTTCGTATTGGTAAGGGGTTAAATAATGTGATTTTTAGAGGTGCTTTCCAATATGTAGTCAAGTTAAGGGTATTGTTTAGTATGTCATGAATGCACGATATGTCAAAATTTCATTGAGTGAAGCCCCCGCGGGATAAACACATGGAAAATTCATCATCCAAGCCAATGAGTTAATGAACCAAGGTTTTCTATGAAGATCTAGTGTCCCCAAAAATTCATTTATAGATCCTCAAACAGATCTAGGTTTACTCAATGAACATTGGATCCATCATGTCTCTCATCAATGACTCCAGCCTCATGGTTCTATAGCAGATAGATTTCCATCCAAGACCTCCTATGCGCTCTCCCATCAATGTTGTCATTAGGGCCACCAGTGAACAAATAAAATATGGTTAATTGACACTTTTCCTGCTCTTGAAGGAGAAGCCGTGGCCCCAACATTCCATTTATTTTACCAAAACTTAGATGTGAACACCACTAAATGAAAATCATATGTTGATGGGTGAGGCTTTGGAACTATGATCTACAGAAAACATAAATGGAAAATCTAGAATAGTTATTAATAATTTCTTGATTCAGTTGTCTGAATCAACAAGTGACGATCTGATGGAGATAAGGGTTGTGCTATAGTTGGCCACACGGTATGATGCATTTCTCCTCTAGTGGTTGGGGCCAGTCCAGTCAAGATCTAGATCTCCAATGCCCACCCGAAATTTTGATAGCACATAAATGGAGGAAAGCTAAGAGTGCCAGATCTGTCTCTCCGAAAACCATGAACCAATCACAAAGCTCCATTCAGATCATAAAAAATTTCCTAAACTCAAAGATAATTTAGTAGGGCAGGAATCACCCACTCTGATACCATGTAAGAGTATTCTATTACTCACAATGTTGTATAAAAGTACATAGAAAACCTCCATTATATAGCAATAGAGGAGGCCCAATTTCGGTTAAGGATAACTATGACAATTGGGTAGATGCAAGTCCCTATATGTGTTTACAACTCACCATACTTAGCTCATAGGGAAATGAGATGTTGGAAAAACCAACTCTAACAAATAATAATAAAAATAAAAAAGATTTATGGTATTGAGAACCCATGGTATTTATGTAGAATATAGCCTATTTAGGAAAGGAAATTAAACTAACTTAGATTCATCTTAACTCCACATCTATCAATGACCCAGAGGGATCAAATTTCTTGAGATGCAAACCTATTTTAGAGTGAAAAGAGATTTTATCTCTCTGGGTGCTTAGTAAATTTAGATTTAAGATAGACCTAAGCTAATGCAATAACAAAAGTTAGATAAAACAATTGGAAAATCTAAATATTTAGAAAATTAAAGATAAGAATTTCATTATTATTATTTTAGAGGAAAAAAACGCTGGAATTTATTATGATAAAACCAATACATATAACGAGTACATATGTCCAAAAATTGTTCAAAATGAACTACATGCTAGACTATAGGCATCCATCCTTATGATTCATAAGATTACAACTATTGTCCATGATGTTTACTGAGATATAGGAAAAATAAAACTTGGTAGCAAACATATTGTTAAAAAAACATAGTCAAAAGTGTCCACGGAGTTTACTCCAAGTCTAGAGTCACTCAATAGTGACAACCCCTTCATCAGTGATCTCATTAATACCCTCTTTCAGGTGGTAGTGGATGATTCCATGGCTAACGTTTAGCCCTTTCTTCGATAAGGAACCAATGGCCTCATTCTAGTGCCTAAATATATGTGAGAAGGTGATCTCCAAGAATGATTCAGTCAAAATAGAGATTTTCTCCAACTAATTGGATAGAGAGGTACTAGAGAGGGCTGATCTATCTTTGACGGTCTCAATAATGACGTTTGAATCCCCATAAATGGCAATGCAACGAATATGGATTTGCTGCGAAAACTATAAAAGTCCTCAAACTGCCAATAGTTCGACTTGGGTATTGGAGCCAGCATCACTGTTCCGATGAAGAAGATATATGGAATGTGGATTGATCCAAATCATGACCTCGCATCCATAATTGAAAAATTATGTAGCCCCGTCGAAGAAACCTGCAGGAAAATGAGATTGAAAAGATAGCTCACAAAATTTGGATGGTACTGGTGTTCGAGCTACCATGCACGATGAATCTAACCAAACTATAATGTGAGTACAAATCCCATATAAGAGAGGAGAAATATTGTCAAAGATCAAATTATTCTTGGATTTCCAAATCTCCCAAATGGTAAAGAAGGGGAGACTTTTGATCTTTCCTTTCCAGGTGACCCACCAAGAAAAGCAAGAGATGAGCTAGGAGAAGGATGGTTGAGCAGGAACTCGATAATGTGCTATAACATAATTATAGATAGTGAGAGAGAATAATTGATTTTATTTTACTCAAAATATTCTTTACCAAACATATTAGCAATGAACAAATTGGCCATTACCATAGTGTATGTTTGAATAATGGGGCAATGATTATGCAAGTTACCTTCTTTTGTACAGAGGGTACACCATACTGCCCCACCTTACCCTACCGTGCATGTAGGCAGAGGCATCGATTATCGAGATTCGACCTTCTTCCTACAGGAAGCACTATCATTCGGTTGGAGAATCTCAAAATCTCAACAATTTGTTGGACAATGTCATTAGGGTTTGTTGGTTGATAAAGAAAACAGATGTTCCACGCTCCATGGGTATTTTCCTACTAAGTGTAGCTTACTCTCCATTTGGTGGAGAAAAGTAAGATAGTTCTATTTTTTAAAATAATGAGAAAACCTATAATAACTCAATTGCCAAACCAACAGTGAGCACAACTATCTCTAGTTGCTATCCACTAATGTGGGTTGACTCATCACAGTTATTCAAGGAAAACCACGCCACCTGAAATGACCTTCTTGTGGTAATTAAGGGGGCAGGCTTTCACTTGTGTTGGGCCGCCAAATTAACATTCAATTTCACTCTATTTTTTACCTTTATCCTCATTTTGTCACCTCATTCCATTACATTATCATTAGATAACTCTACATTATCATTATTACATGAGTTCACATTTACATTTTCCAAAGTTATAAATTTCATGTGTTTAGAGTGAGTTTATGTTTAAAAGTTAGAAAAATAACATGTATTTGCTTAACCTAAAAATCGCTTGAGTTTGATGACATGTGTAGATCATTTGGAAGTTTCCAAGGCACCCTTATGTGGCCTCCCAAGATCAAATTCGAATTTCAACTCAAGAGGTGGACCATATTCCAAGGAGAAAGATCATGGAGATCTTGATGTGCCATGGGATTTGTATCTAGTATTTAGAGATAAGTTGAGACAAGTATGGATCTAGTAGATATTTAAGGGATCTACATTTATTGAGTAGATATCTCTAATTCATGTATAAATAAGAGGAGCATCCTTAAAAAAAAATGGTTATCAGTTATCCATTAGCATCAGATTTATGATTGTTCACTCAACATGAATAATATAATTTTTCCAAAATTATGAATTATGAGTGTTGTTTGATTCTTAAGGTGTGATAGATGTTCATGTGTTCTCATTAAGGAATGGAAGGATTCCCATACCAAGCTAAGTACACTTTTTTGTAGAGTAATGTTTATAGTTGTGAATATACTAGTTTTAATTCTGGATGTTCATCTTATTTCTTTGCTGTAAATACTTATAGATAATTTCAGTATGAATTCATGTTATGGCCATGTTTTGTTGTGTGAAGATTGATCTCTTTTCAGTGATTAGTTTGGATGTGGAAGGACAACCAAGACTCTTAGAAAAGAGTCTCTTCTCTGTGAACTAGGATTGGATGAAATCAAGATTCACTTTCTTATATGTTTTTCTAGATTAAATTTATATGCTTTCATAGTTACATTTCATCATGCTTTCTTAGATGTTTGGCAATGTTATTACAGAAGGAATGTGGAAGGACAACTAGGACTCTTGAACAAGAGCCTATTTTTCTTCTTCTAAAATAGACTAATCTCATTGACCAATCATTTATATGCTTTCATAAAATAGATATGAATATTTTCTTTTAAAAATAGTTTAGATTTGTAATATGCATTTCCTTTCTTTCTTTCCATCCTAAACAAACTTTCTCCAACAATTTTATCTGAGGTCCCACATATTTTGGTTTGCTTCTAAGTTACGAAACCCCCCGTTGACATATTAAAATGACAAGGGATTTAACATACCATTAAATCACCCTACATTTTTGGCGCTGTTGCCGGGGACACAAACTTAGATGTAAGCTAGTTAGGAGGATTGTTTAAGAAGCATTTTTCATTTAGGGCCATTTTCATAACTACCTTTAGGCATTTTTATTTAAGTTTATTTTGCATTTGCATATAGAAAACATCCACAAATCAAAAGCCCCCATTCACTTTAAAAAAACAAAAAAATAAATACAAAAACACAATAAAAATCCATATGTATATTTGTATAATGATGAGCATAAGTTTGGAACAACTCGCTCAGATCTTAGCAAGAGTTAGGATCTCCTCTTCTTGTGAAGAAGAGATCTTGACAACAACCAAAAGCTTAACTACTCCTTAAGAAGGAAAAAACGAATCAACATTCGAAGAATCCTTTACGTCTGATGAGGAACAATTATTTTAACAGAAGATTGAAAAGGACAAAGAGAAGTTGCAGCATGATCTGAATCAGAGTGGGAATCGCATATATGAAAGCCTTATTGAAAGGTGGTTTCAATGGTTTCAAGCAAGTACCAAGTTAGATCAATTTTGTTTTTGTTCTTATTTTATTAAATCACAGCCACAAAAAACTGGATTGATCATTCTTGTATATTTTCATTTTAAAATTCCGAAATTGAAAATGAATATATTTTTATCACTATTGTCTGAATGGTTACATTGGAAATTTAATTATAGGTAATAGTTTGTAATTTCCAATTAGCATAGAGTAGGTAGGATGATACTTTCAATGTCGAATAAGTATGCTCTCCTCCGTTTTTACACGATCTCGAGGATCATAAAGTAAGATGTCTATAAATGTTTTCACGGTTTGCAAATTTTTTTTCCCCAGTTTGCTATTTTTTTTTTTCTTCCTAAATCAATAATTTTTTTTCTTCATGTTTTTAATAAAAAAATAGAGATTTTTAAATAAAAATATCAATTCTTTATTCCAAAAAATGACAATTTAAGTTCTCATATAACTAAAAAACTAATTAGAATTTATCAACTATTTTTTCATTTTTATTTAAAACAAAAAAAATATAACAATTCAAAAATAAAAAAATAAAAAAAAAAACACAATACAAAGAAATAAAATAAAAAAAAATTTAAAACTAAAACAATAAAAAACAAAAATCACAAAAAATCACAAAATAAAACAAAATAATAAAAAATCACATAAAAACAAAACATAAAAAAAAAATAAAATAAAAGAAACCCACCTTAAAAAAAACATAAAACACAAATCACAGGGTAAAATACAATAATATTTTTTTAGCAAATAAATAAAACCATGACCCATGTTGTGAGTTAAAAACAATATGCATAAAACATAATAAAAACCCACGATGCATATAATATGATGAATAAAACGAAGGGTAGAGAATAGTATTATTCAACGCCAAGTTTTATGCATTCACCAGGTTTCCAATCCAGTTGTTTGGCCTTCGGCTTGGAATCAAGCTATAAAAACCAAAACAAAACACGCAGATAAAAAAACATTTTATGCGTATGTCGTTGAGCTTTCAGCATTGGTGCAGTGATACCATTGATTTTTAAAATGGCGGTCAAATTAGTTGCACATATTCGTTTTTCATGCCAAAAAACAAGTTCTAATTGAAATGAAAATCCTTGTGGTGACAAAATTAACTTGACGTGTGTGATGCAGAGGTTGCAAAGTTAAATTTTCAGGCGGAAATTTCGTAATTTGGTTTGCTGGCACTTGGTATTTTGTTGCATCAATAATAATTTAAATTTTAAATAGAGTTTTTTTTCTACATCCGATTTCCATTTTGTTGCGGCCATGATCCGATCTCCCTGATCTACAGGAGGAAGATCCGCCAAGATCCGATTTCTCCGATCTACAGGAGGCATGGAGTGTTGTCCACGCTTGATGAATCCTTCAACAATGTTGTCAATAAAGACGAGTTTGTGATGCAGATTAGAAGCAAATGGGAGGTTAAAGTCGCTCTCAGCAGATCGAACAACAATTTTTAGCTTATCATCACCTATAGCAGAAATGCACAACGATCCGACTATTCAAAAGATGCCATTGCACTGCGTTCTTAATGATCCTTTCTTGTCCAGCGCAATGGCTTTTTGCACGGTAAATGATTTTCTGTGGCTTTTTATTTTGGGTTTTTGTGTGTTTGAACGAAAAATTAAGCAGAAAGAGTCGGATTTTCGAGTTTTTGTTCGCAAGATATTTCGGTGCTCTTTATTTGCAATGAATTTTAAAAACTTAAACTGAGAGAAAGAAAAAATTTGAATGCCAAAACTGTGTGTTGCTAATGAATCCCATGGTTGAAAGAATAAAGGATTTAAACACTGACAGGGTTGATGGTCGAACACTTCTAGATTTCATCCGAGAGCCCCACTGTGAATTCATTCCGTCAATACACAAACACCTTCATACCTCCAAGCTACACCACACCTTGGAGGGAATTGAACTCCAACAATGCTCCATCCATCCTTCTTCAACGCTGTACAAACCACTTTTTTTCACATGCTTTTAACATTTCATACATTTTGTTTATTTTACACTTTTTGACTTTTCATTTTTTAACATGGAAAAATTAGTTTTTTTTTTAATAAATATATTGCCTCGTGTACGTATTATTGTGATGTTAGGTTGTTTTTGTTTTTTATGTATCCATATTTTGATGTCAATTTTTTTAATGTGGTTTCTTTTTAATGTTTTTTTAGAACATATGTTATGTTTTGTTTTTTTAGGTTATGTTTTATAATGGAGGATTTTGATTTTTAATATTATTGGTTTATAATTTTTTGTTTTTGTTTTTATGTATATATTTATGTTATATGTTACAATTTTTTTAATTGTGTTTTAATTTTTTTATAATGTGTTTTTTAGATTTATATTTTAATGTTGTATTTTTTTTGTATGTTTTTTTTTTTGGTAAGTTAAGGAAGGGCCATTTTTTTCCAATACTTCGAATTGAAATCAATACATTTTTATGATGGCCTCAACCCGCCCTGAAGGGAAACCGGTTTTGTTGGCCACCTTAAGTTTTTGACAGCCATCCAAAAACAAAAAATACTAATTCTTCTTGTCCAGGCTAGGTAAACTAAACATTCAAAAAGATTACTATTGCTTCTTGTTTGCATTATAAACTGAAACTAGACACAAAACTATCCACCAGCATTCAAAAACTACGGAGAGCATATACATATTTTCAGATATTAACCCGCCATGGCTTCCTGCTGATCATCTTCTTTCTTTATACCCGGGTTGATCTTCTTTATCTGCTGCTGTATCTCTTCCATTTTTTTGTCCTGCATTATCATGGTGATCTGAATGTTCTGCATTTCTTTCTTCAAATTAGGAATTCCCTAGGACAATTCAGCCATCTCCATGGCAACCTATTCCATAGCCTTAGCCAACAGCCTTTTCATAACCCAATATACATGCAAGGCTTGTTTATACAGAGTCATGCGTCCTCTAGTATTCCCTGGATCCGGTAGCAGGTATTCCCAATCTTCCATTTCTGATCCTGATTGACCCTAGGTCGCTTCTTCCTTCAGTTGCTGTATTATTCTTCTGATGTCCTCATCAGTGTTTTCACAGTAGGCTTGCTCTGTGAACTGGATCTTCTTCTTCAATGTTTTTCTATATTTTCTTGCTGGTAATGGTTCGTGCTCCTCCCGTTTCCCTTCCGACCATCCTCTTCCTCTACTGCGTCGGCCTCGTCCCCATCCTGCTCTTCCTCTATTCCTGTGATTTCCTCTGCCTCCCAGACCTTTCATACCCGAGGTGCTCCCGAAGTCGCCTCCCTCTTCTCGCCCTTTGCTTCTCCTATCTCCATACTTCCTTTATTCCTGTGGTTTGTCCTTTGTTAACCCCTCGTCCTCCCATACCCTCTTTCTTGGTTGCTCAGATCTGTTCTGGTCGGGATCAAACATTTCCATTTCATCCTCGGTATCGTCCTGAATTGTCTGATACTGCTCTGCATTTTCTCCAGCGTCGATTCATTTCCCTTTTTTTCCGGGCTTCTCCAACCTCTGGTCTCCTCGTCCGCTTCACTTCTCATTCTCCTTCTTGTTGCCATTCGATTCCTCCTTCCGGCTCTACCTGTTTGTTCTCTCTACCTTCTCTACCTTTCTGTGAACCTAATTGGTGTTTTCGACACCCTGTCTCTTCGTAAATTCTCTGCAGTTTCATTTAACGACCTCCTTCCTTTGTCCTGCCTTCCTCCTTTATGATATCTCTTTTGTCGTTTCTCCTCATTTCTCTTCTCCCGAATCTCCTGCCACCTACTATTTTCATAATCGCCCACCTCCCTTCGTCCTTCCTCTGTGCCATCATACCCATGTCCGATCTCTGCAACATTATCTCCACCAAATTCGTCCTTCATTACTTCATCGTCGTTCCTCCTCGGAATGTTATCCTTTCTGCTAATCTCTCTGTCCACCTTCATCATTACCCAAATTCCTTTTACCTTGTCATCATCCCTTACCTGATTTGTATTAATTGCCCTGATCGCCGCCATTATCACCCCGATCGGGGGTCTCTGGGAGTCTTTTTTATTGTGTTGTGGTTCCATTATGGTCTTGAGTGATTATGGTAGTGAGTTCATCCCATCTCGGTTTATTCCTTATTGTTGGCCAGCTGCTGTCGGTCTTTTCCCCCTGTTCTTTACATCCATAGTTTGCTAGGTACTCTACAGCCTTGTTTCCTTTTCTCCTGACATGGCTAAAGATTTTGTATTCTATTCTCTTTAGTATTTCAGCCAAGTCTTGAACGATCCCTGCCGTCCTCCAGCTTCTAACTACTTGCTCCCAGTCTTTCTCGTTGTTGAGTTTTCGTAGCATTTCCACTACTATCTGTGAGTCGCCTTCTATTTCCAAATTCGTGTAGCCATTCCTTACTGCTATCCTTAGACCTTGATAAACAACCCACAGTTCTGCTTCATTGTTGGTCATTACGCCTCCCCATTCCGCGTACACCCATCTTGTGTGTCTCTCACTATCTCTAAATATGCCCCCAAAGCCTGCCGGCCCTGGGTTCCCTTTAGAAGCCCCGTCAAAATTCAATTTAATGAAATTTCGTTTAGGGTACCTGAACTGTTCTGGACTCTGAATCTGGGCTTGTAGCTATATTTCTTTTCTAGGATACACCATGCCGAATTCCATATTTAGTTTTGTTAAGATTCTTCCTTCTTCAGGGTTCGCTTTCCAATCTTCCTCCTCTCAGGTCTCTGCCAGAATGGTCTCTCTAATTGAGTTTTGAATTCCTTTCCATATCTTTTCTGGAGTATTGATCTTGTCCAGGAAAATCCTTCGATTTCTTTCCTTCCAAAGAAGCCATATCACAAATCCTATGGCTAGATTCCAACTTCTCCTTACAACCTTACATGAGAATTGTCCCTTACCCCATTGAAAGATAGTCTTTTTGATGTCACTGGGATCTCTATTTGATTTTCCAAAGAGACTTCTGATCTCTCCCCATTGATGCTGAGCGAATGGACAGGAGTTCAAGATGTGTTCCTGGGTTTCGATCCCCATTTTGCAAAGGTTGCATCTTGGGGGTCCCAAGAAACCTCTTTTCTGAATCTTGTCCCACGTCAGGATCCTTTCTCTTCCAACTAGCCAGACGAATATAGCTATCTTCGGCCACCACTTACTATTCCAAATTATTTCCCATTCTACAGCTTCTTCCTCACTCTTATGATGGGTTGTTAAATAGTATGCTTCCTTGACTGTAAAGGTCCCTCTTGTAGATTTTCCCCATCTGAGAATATCCAGTCCTAGTTTGGCTTTGATTTTCCTTGATTCCAATTCTTTTATATATATTCCTTGCTGCTCTTGATCAATATTTTCATCCCATTCTTCTGGTTTTCTCCATATTCTCCATATCCCTTTTGGCTCCCCTTATTTCCAGTAGTTTCTTACATATTCTCGCCCCTCCCTTACTGCATTTTGATGTATACTTTGTAGGGCTTGTATATTGACCATTTTGTTTCTTTGTTGCCACTCCTCCTCCCAAAATCTAGCCATACCTCTTCCTCTTATTTCCCAAAATGCATAATTGTTTATGATGTTTCTTCTCTGACTTGCCAATTCCCATATTGTGGAGCCTTTTGGGGTTTCTTCTACTCTGAGGATGCCTGCCGTTGTTGCGGGCATATTATATTTCTGTGTCCATATTCTCTTCCATAAGTCATTTCCTCCCCTCATCCATCTCCACCACAACTTCGCTCCTGAAACTTTGTTCAGAATATCAGGGTCTCTGAGTCCTAATCCCCCTTCTTCTTTTCTTTTTGTCAAGCTTTTCCATGAAACCAGTGCCCATTTCCTCTGCTGCTTTGGCCCTCCCCATATGAATTTACCAAAGATTTCCTTCATTTTAGTGCAAACCCCTTTGGGGACAACCATGATAGATAAGGGGGTAAATTGGTATAGCTTGAAGGATTGATTTCAGTAATACCAATTTTCCTGCTATGTTCAGCGATCTAAAAGACCAACTTGCAAGTCTATTCTTGAGCTTTTCTATGATTTGCTACCAGTTTTCCAATCTTGTGGGGTTTGTATCTAGTTGATTCCCCAGGTACTTTGTTGGTAGTTAACCATGTCTGAATCCTAGCATTCTGATTAAATGAGCCTTGATCATGTCCAAAGTGTTGAAGATGAAGGTGCATGATTTCTCTTTGTTTATTTCCATACCAGATGCCTCCATAAACAAATCCAAGATCCTTTTAACACCCCTTACCTCCTTTATTGAGACTTCAGAGAAGAGCATGATGTCGTCCACAACCTACTGGTGGGTGATGGGAATATTATTTCCCCATAGCCTTAATCCTTTAATTTTCCTTTCCCTCAGTTCTTTTTTAAAATACCTTCCCAGACCCTCCGCAGCCAATATAAATAAGAAAGGGGATATAGGATCCCCCTATCTTATTCCTCTAGTGGCATTGAAGGTTGATGATGGCACCCCATTTAACATGATAGAGAAAATAGAGGTTGATATCATATTATAAACCCAGTCTATCCATCTACTACTAAATCTGAAGGTCGTAAGAATTGCCTTGAGGTATTTCCAGTTTAAGAGATCGTAAGCTTTTGACAAATCTAACTTTAT
This sequence comes from Pinus taeda, assembly GCA_000404065.3. Lineage (NCBI taxonomy): Eukaryota > Viridiplantae > Streptophyta > Pinopsida > Pinales > Pinaceae > Pinus > Pinus taeda. The sequence goes on from APFE030191275.1 coordinate 14,509, forward strand.
CATCATTCCTCTCATTTTTTTTCTGTTTTAGGGAATGGATCGCTTCCTGGGTTACTACTAGTCCATCAAGAATTTGCCTTCCCTCAACAAAACCGGTTTGCTCCGGTGAGATTATGCTGGGGAGGATGGGTTTTAATATTTTAGCAATCAGAGTGGCAATTATTTTGTATATTACATTGCACAGTGCAATTGGTCAAAAACCTTGGGCAGTTTCCAAATTGGAATTTTTAGGAATCAAAGTAAGGAAAGTTGAATTGTGACCCGGCCATACCTTTTGTTTTATGCGAGATTCCTCTACTGCCTCTAGAATCTATTGTCTAAGAAAATGCCATCCTGCTTGATAAAACTCCGCTGTGTATCCATCCGGTCCTGGCGCTTTGTTTTTCTTCATACCCTTCACAATCTCCTCCACTTCCTCTAGAGTGGCTGCCCTCATCAATACCATATTTTGTTCCTCTGTTATTATTCTAGGGATCTCTTTACAGATAAGGTTTGTAGCCACTTCTCTGTCTACTTGTGGTTCTGTTAATATGTCTTTATGGTATCCTACCAATATTTGCTCAATTCCTTCATGTTCTATTATCCTTTCTCCTTCTTCGTTTTTGATGGAAAAGATCCCGTTCCTTTGCGTATGCTGAATCATGGCTTGGTGGAAGAACTTAGTATTTCTCTCCCCTTCGCGTAACCAGTTTATCCTGGATTTTTGTTTCCATAGGATCTCTTCCTGTTTCCTCCGCTCTTCAATTTGGCTCATTACATTTCCTTCTTCTTTACTTCTTTCCTTATTTCTGCCTTCTATAATAATTTTTTGTTGTATCTCTTCCATTTCTTTCTCTAGCTTCTGTTTTTCCACCATTATATTCCCAAACTCGTCCTTATTCCATTTTTTGATTTTCCCTTTGAGTTCTTTGAGTTTTAACTGAAAAGTATGCATCTTACCTTTTCCTTTTTGTGTACTTTGAGTCCACCATTCCTCTACCTTAGACAAGAACTGAGGATTCCTGAGCCAAAAAGCCTCAAACCTGAAGGGTCTTTTGAGGGAGTTTTTCTTAATATCTATTTCCAACCTGATCGGCCAATGATCTGAACCCATCGCTGGCATGATTTTGGTTTCAAAAAATACATCCCAGTTCATTATTTGTTCTGATATAAGGAATCGATCTAATCTAGAAGCTATTTGATTTCTTCCTCCCCTTCGGTTATTCCATGTGTGAATGTCGTTAATTGTTGGGATATCTACCAGTCTTTGTTATGTAATCATCTCATTGAACTCCTCCATGTTTTGATCCGCTCTTCTTATGCCGCCTCTCTTTTCTTCTGTTGTTCTGATCATATTAAAGTCGCCCCTACTATCCACGGTATTCTAGGAAATATCCTTCTTGTGGATTGCAGGTCCTTAAGGAAGTTTTTCCGATCCCTTAGTATGTGCGGTCCGTAGACTCCTGAGATGAGAATCCATTCCGCTGATCCTGTCATTCTGAATAAGCTTGTGAGGATTCTGGGAGAGCTTATCTAGCTTTCAAACAATACCTCTTCAGGGTTCCAGAGGATTGCAAGGCCCCCTACTGTGCCACTCGCATCCTGACCCATCACCTCGTATTGTATTTTTTGCTTTTTTATTATACCTTCTCTTGGATTATCATTATGATAGGCTTATCTTTCTTTATCCTCTCCTTTAGATACCTCTACTTTCCTTTGCTGTTGAGTCCCCTAATGTTCCAACTTGTGACTATCATTTTATAACTTTTTGGATGGTTGTTGAAATACTTCTGAAAGAGGTATAACCCTGCTTGAGTTGACCAATATTTCTCCAACAGCTTGTATGGTTCCATTCATTATCCGTCTTCCTCGTTTCCTGCCTCCTTTGCCAGTACTGTCCATTCCCAGACTTTGGGTTCCTTGCGTTCCTGTTTGATCTATCTGATTTTCTAAAGTAATTCCTTTCTTTTCCTTGTATTTCTGGAATGTTTCTTTATACAATTGCTTTTGGGCTTCTGGGATAAACCTTTCATCAAAATTTTTCCAGTCCTGTAACAATCTTTTCATGATTATTTCCTCCTCGTTCCCGTTGTCCTTCTGTGTATCTGTCCCCATCTGGGTTTGTTCTGTTGTTATTTCCATACTCTCCTCTGTTCCTCCTTCGGCCTTACTATTCTGGTTCCTTTGTCTCTTTTATAATTTCCATGGGCTCTTTGCGTTTTCTTCCTTTTTGGGCTCCTCTTCTTCCTCCTGTAAAACCTGAAATTTGTTTTGGCATTCTACTGTTACTGGTTTTGTGGATTGTTGCATCCTTGTTATTTCCTTTCCTGGCCTTTTTTTCCTATGGATTTCCTGGAAACCCGTTTCCCCTTCATTCATCCCTTCTGTCCTCCTTTGCTCTTCTTCCTGTTTTCTTGTTGTTTCCTCTTCTTTATTCAGTGGGCATTGTTTGAAGAGGTGTCCGTATTCATGGCACCTTCTACATCTGAAGGGTATATGCTCGTAGTCCATTGGTTGCTGCCATATTTCGTCATGGTACTCAAGCTCTATGTACTCCGGCAATGGTTCTGCTATATTCATATAGACACATATCCTTGCATAGGATGTATACTTCCCTCTTTTTGTTGAATCTGCAACTTTGAAAAAAGTCCCGACTGTATTGCCTATGCCTTCTAGGATATCAAGGTCCCAGAACTCCATTGGTAAACCAAATAGTATTACCCAGATGGGTGCTGCTAGCATCTTTTCGTGGTCTGGATTATATCTATCCTCCCAATGCCTCATAAATAAGCCAACATTATTCATAAAATATGGTCCTCCTTCAAAGGTTCTTTCCTTATCCTCCAGATTTGCAAATATCACTGTAAAGAAACCCTTTGCCCCTAACTTTAGATCTATATGCCCTTTCGGCTTCCATCTTTGTTGTATCCACTTAGCTACGTCTCTTTCTGACGGCCAAAAACCTACAAACTTGCATATCAAGGCATGGTATCTCATATAACATCTATAGTCTTCAAGTTTATTGTTGGGTATTACATACCTTGGTTTTTTCTGGGCTCTGGGAAGGCATCTGCCCCCCAACTTTGTTTGCCACTGATTTCCCAGTACTGGCGCGTCTTTGCTATTCTCCTCTGGGTTTCTCTGCATCCTGTACCCACTTGATTCTCTCACCGCCATATTTTTGTAGGAATGGATCTCTCCCCTCCCCATCTCTCCTTCCATGGTGTCTTTTAATCCTGTCTTGAATTATTAACCCTCCTATTCTTATTATGTCTTCGCAGGTCCTTTTGCGTGCAGAAGAGTTACCCTTCTACCCTTATCGCTGTTGCTATTCCACTTCCAGCCCTGTCTCTGTTAACCCTAGGTTTTAAAAACCCTTGCTCGACCTTCCTTGCTCGGCGCTTCCTCATCCCACCCATCACAACTACTCTCATTTTAAAATACAGAAGTCACTTTTTCTTGTGATAAACTATCAAAATATATTCTATATGTTCTAATTTTGATGTTATGTATGTTATGTTTTAATGTTATGTTTATGATATATTATGTTTTGTGATTAGTGTGTTTAATGTTTTGTTTGTATATTTCACTTTTTAATTTTGTAAATATTGTATTAGTTTTTTTGTTTCTAAGAAAATTTCTTTGAAAAATTGTTGAAAAAAATCTCGATTTATTTTTTTATGTGAAATTCATTGCGTGATTGAAGCAAATTGAAAAAAAATTGTTATGATGATTCACTTAAACACACCCGTCGAAGTAGGAAAGAAAAAAATCATAAAACACGAGACAAAAATCAATCGAATAAAGGCGCAATAAACTCACCTTAAATAAATTTAATTTCAAATCGAATTTTGTTAAGGTTGAGTTTTTACATTGTTGAAATCATGCTTAAAATTTATCATTGCATATGTCTAATGTTATGTTAGCATTATCCAGGGAAAAAGAATAACTTTAAAGTCACTTTATCTACAGGATCAATTGATGAATTTTTGATCGAAAATTGTTTTGCAGGAATCATCAAACATTCACAAATAATATTTCTTTATCTTTATGAAATGCTATGATTCAAATATAAATGGAGGAAATTTTACCTGTGCATATCATCATTCTTTTTAGAAATTGGATTTATTATCACAATTATGAAATTGGACTAACCATTTGAAACAAAGACACATCATGAACCTGTTAATTATGCAAATATTTCATATGTACCTAGAGATATTGATCACTTCTCTTTGAACACACTTACGCTTTATTGCCATATTAGTGCCATGTTTGTTTTCAGGTTCTAGGACAATCGAAGAATTGAAGGAGGCCAATTTGTGCACGATTGGTTTTCTATGACGAATTTCAAGAAACATGAATCAATTAAATCCACTTCTATCATTCATAAATGCCATCATTTTTTCCTCTCCAAACTCACAATCTATTCAAGCATTTTCACTAAGCACCGTCATCACCATTTTCCTTGCAAGTGTCGCATGTTTTCCACTTACATTTTCCATAATTTCCATTCATTAACCCATTAATAGAGACGTTTAGCTCACTTACATGATGATTTGTCCTTTTTCTTTCTGTTCACTTGTTTAACCTCTTGTCATTTTCCTTTCCATTAAATATATCTTGCTTGATGCAAATTTTCATCTATATTCCTTCCAAAATAATCATTTCATACTCACGTTAGATGATGGGGAATTCATAATGCCTCCCTTCTAACAAGTCTTGGCCTATTGACATCAGCAAATTATCTAGGTTTAGGGTTAGAGTCTTTATTATTACCTTGAGGCTTGTATGCATCAATGACAAGTTATCTCGTCAAAAATCATGGGAATACATCAATGTCCCTTGATCGTTGGATCTTGCAAGTGGCTCGACATCAGCTCATCTATTCACACTTTGGAAGATGCACTTAGGTACCTTGGAACTCGTTGACATTAACGATGAGTTTGCTTCGCATTGGTTAACAACATTCATCAATGGCCGTTAATCCAATGAATTCTCTTCATACTTGAGAACAACACAGTTATTCGCATGATTAGAATTGTACCATAAGGTTTTGTAGCAATCAAAGACTATATAATTTTAGCATTTTGTAGCAGATACATCAAATTTAATAGTAGAAATAAAGGGTCCACATTCACGACTTCATCCATCATATATGTAACCAAGACATAGATCACATTCTTGTATTTTTTTATTCCATGATTAACAAGTGGTATCAGAGCTACAACAATTGGTATCAGAGCTACCTAGGGGGATAATATGGGGTACCAAGGGAGGTACCCAAGGTAATAATGTAATAATGGGATGGGCCATAGTAATAAATAAGGTGGTTAACCCATATCATGTAACGAACCACAAGTAGTTAGTAATAATGTAATGGGCCCATGGTATTAGTCGATGGTATGAGGGAACCATGGTAATGATCCATGGTATTGTATGTATGAGGCTTATATAGAGGCTAGAGACTCCATGTCAAGAAATATTGTCAAAGATTATGGCTTGTGGAGTGTTCTCCTTCCTTAAGGATTGAATGTATGGTGTTGCCCTACCATAAGGGTTTGATAATAAAGAAGCAATTTTTATCTATTCAGATCTTTTTATTCTTAGGTTTATTTATATTTTCATCTATTTTTGGGTTATATCTACAACAATTGGTATCAGAGCTATAACAAGTGGTATCGGAGCTCTTTCTTGGGCAAAAAAGTTGAGAAATTTTTTTTTTT
>APFE030191284.1:0-14623 GCA_000404065.3 Pinus taeda
ACTAACTTGATAGATCTTTCTAGACTAAAACAAGCCATCATACTAATGCCATAATTCATTTCAACCAATAATCTTCATACAATTCTACACCATTTACATAACAGATATGGTTCACAACTTAAATTCCATAAAAAATGCATAAGCTTGTATTTTTTTATTGGTAAACATGAAAACATAGTGTGATATGGATCATACATGATAAGAAAAACATAAAATCCAAGAGTTACATAAAAATTCTTCCCCAAAATTGCTTCAAGGCCTCCCAACAATTCATCAAAAGTTTTGGGATAGTTTCCCAAACAAAAATTATTTCTCCCCCTTTTTACAGTTCAAAATGAGGCCTCTATATAGGCACTCAAGGAGCTTTCCCTTACCTCTAAAACACTAGTGGTATTTGGAAAACCACCCAATATTTCTTTCACACAATTACTAATTGTATTGTAACTGACTTCTTCTAGAAGTTTCTTAAAGAATTTGCTAACTCGAGAGTGGGTCCCTCTTTATTTAACTTTGGTATCACTTTTCTCTCTCTTGGATGGGAACTACCTTCTTTCCCTCTATTGGATATTGAAGGGGTTGAGTGTTGTGGTGAACATGTTGTCGTTAGCGTTGGTGACATCATCGAATGTGATCCTCCTCTTGTTGTAGTCCCCTTGGCCTCAACTTGAATTTGTTTAAAAAAACTAACTTATATATGTTTAAAATGCCTTTCCATTCCTCATTAGTTTGTGAGTCACATGCTCGCACATCATATTTTTCTCTTTCTAAGCTCAAAATGGCCTTGTAGTCGACCTTTCCATATTCCGTGAAAAGGACCTTAAGCATGAATAATAGTTCAAAATGATTTTGGTAAAAATCCACAATGCCTTTATTAGTGACTTACAATCGTCATCCCTTTAATAGGTTGTTTTAGATTTCCTTTATGTATTTTAAATTGTTAACAAAAGACTATTTTTGTTGCATATCACCATACTGATCAAAGAATGGTTGGAAGTTCTTCTTGTGCAATTCATCACATTTACCTTTAAAATTGGGTACCTCCTTGGTCATGTCCCATACTCTCTTCTCTATCTTCACTATTAACTCATGGTTCTTTTCTAGTTGAATTGCTTTGGACACCCACTGAGAACGATCAATGTTTTCTTCAGTAACTTCCTCTTTAGTCATGTGATTAATAAAGCCTATGACTATTATAGTCTTTTGTGAGGTTTGTTAAATATTTCCTTTATGCCTCTCCATTTCTTTTCGAGCCATATTGGATGCCTCTATATTTTCTTGCATCAATTCTAAGTATCCCCAACTCTTACTAACTAATATTATCATCTTCTCCCAAATGATCTCTTTGGTTGTTTTTAGTGAGACTCTATTTTCATTTTGTCTCTCATTCATAAACAACCACATTTCCAGCATTCTACTATACTACTTTTGTTAGTGAATCTCTACTTCATTTTATTCTAACCTGTGACTTAGCTCTGGGGAGGAATATTGTAATCCTTCGAAGTATTCATACATGCCTCATGAGTCTATTTCATCAATCATATTGTGAGAGAACTATCACAACTTTAAAATTTTCACTTGTGTGCCTTTGTCACAAATTCTTGTTGTGGGGCATCTTATTTCTCCTTCCTCTCCTTTTTCATCTATGTCATTGATTATATGCAAGGAAGAATCTATTTTCTATGTCAAAATTTGTACCTCTAACGGAGGGGAGAGTGAGTGACACATATTTTGATGTGATAGGGTCTTATGATGACCATGTCTTCCCACATCACATTGAGCTGCAACATTTTATGTTTTAATTGTATATTTGGAGGGTTTTGAGTGTAAACAACATAATTCAATAGGTATATATTTTTTTTGGTTCAATAATATGCTGAGGGGGATTAACCCACAAAAATTGTAGGGAATTCACCTCCAATGAAATTTTCCTTCTAGAGGATAGAAAATTATCTTTGCTCCTAGCAGGACTAAGGCGTGGATAAAGAAATTTGTTAAATTTGGGTGTATGGAACCCTCCATGAGAATGATTATTAGGTTTATTTGAACTATAGCTCAAAGGTTCTAGGCTCGCACTTGAAGTTTCCAAATTCAACAATTTTGGAACGAGCAAGTATGATGCAAGGTTACCCCCACTTTCACCCATAGTCTGCATGACTTATGCATATATCTGATCTGTCCCAGGAATTTTAACTCACTAAGGAGTCAAATATTCAATTCTTAAGGTTTAAGGCCACATTTTATACATCTCATGTTGAATGATTCATTAACACCCAACCATAGTCTAATTCTTATTTTATATCCATGTATCAAGACTTTTAATCAACCGTTAAAGCCTTTCTTTTAAACCTCCCTATCAGGACTCATTCACCATTCATAAACACTTATTAAACCTTGGCCACATATATATAAGCTTTCCCCTCTTTAACATTGGTTTTATATATGTTAACGCATAAACCCTTTATCCTTTGACAATGTTGGACTTACATATAGTTTAACACATAAACTCCTTATCCGCACTTCATTTCATTATAAACCATTTACAAAGGAAATATGCATAAACATACCTCTTCCACCTTTTATATGGACTCTACATAGTTTTTGATGCTCCCTTTATCGCTAATCACAATTGCATCCTCTGTGGGTTTCATTAACAAAAGCCTCTATTGCATCTGGTATGTGATAATGCAATATCAAATCTCAAATATTATTAAACTACACTTATAACAATATTGGGTCTGCCTACTTCACCTGTCACATTCTCCTTCGATCTCCAAAGCTCGATCATCGATACTTCCGATCACCGATCAACGCTTCATCGCTATCGGCGTACCGATAACATTTTTATCACAATTTCTATTGCCATTGTCCCTTGACCTCTCCGATGTCCACTTTGCGATTAGATCATGACCGTTGATCTAGTTCAGATCCAACGATCCATGATCAATCGACAGTCGATCATTGTAGCTGTCCAAAGCTCAATTTCGATCTATCCATAAGGATTTCACCGATGCAATTTAATCCTCACCATTGATCTTCCAGATCCAATGGCTTCTATGCATTAAAGTCTCAATTCTTCGTTCCTCACTTACTTAGGTTTTTCTTCTATTTCTTCAGTATTTCACCGTGCTTTTGGGTTTCTTCAATGAATTCGCCTTTCACTCTTTTACTGCTCAATTCATTCCCTCTTGAAATTACCTTTGTGATTTCTATATCACAATCATTCCATAGAATTAATTTGATCCTTTGAATGGATTAGTGGCCCATTACGAGCCTCTGTCTTGCTCTCTTCCTCTCTGTGCATTCATTCAACTCCGCCTACATATATAGATTAAGTAAATCTCTAATTCATTGTAAATTATCATTCCATATTCAATCACACATTTATACAGGTTTGAATCAATCCCTGTATATGTATATATATATAAACATATAATGATGATAACATATCGAGACTCTATCTCTCTGGCTTAATCTTCTGATATCAGTGGCCTCTGTTTACACTCTGCCCATAAACTTAAAACCACACTCTAGCTATCTATCTAGCCTCTCTAATTTCTTACTTTCTAACCCCTATCTTTGCCTTTTAGGCTTACATTTATACAAAGGGATTCTAAAACCAATTCCTGGTTTAGATCCATAGATTCCTCCACAAAACCCTAAAATCTCTTCCTCATCCATTAGGATCCTCTCTAATCCATAAAATCATGAACTAACTCCTAATCTGAGTTTTACAATTAATTCTCAAATCCTCTCATCTCTCAATTATCCAAAATCCCTCATGTTCTCCTACATTCAAGAACATTTACAAATATACTCACAATACTCAATTAATTCTTATTCTCATTAAAATCACTCAAAAGCCTAAATAATTACATTAATTTGCACATAGGAGACCAATTCCCTTGAAAACACAATACCCCTATGTGTACTAAAATACAATGGTTTTCCTTGAGCTGAATGCTCCTGCATTAGACTCCCAAACTAGAAAATTTTCATGATCTCTTGATCATGGGTCTTCATAAGTTGATAAAAAAAACCTATAGGGTCCCAAAATTTAGTTTGTAGCTACCCAAATGATTTTCTCCTTTGTTGTTGTTGTATGTCTGTTATCTTCTATTTCAACTTCCTCTCCTCGTCAATCAGGTTCATACTCTGATTGATCATGCTTCTTGCTGCTATCATTCTCCTCCATATGGACTACTTCATCATCAGCTATCACATTTCCTCAATCTTTGTTTCCAGCACATTTTTGGATTGGTCCATACTTTGCCACTTAGTTCTACCTCTTTCTCTTTGCTTCAGGTTGTTACTGTTGTCCACCAACTCTTCCATCTGGTGTTGGTTAATTCCACCGTGTAGTTTCTAGTTCATTATTAATTGTTTTTCTACTCTTGCTCCAACTCTTGCTTTGACTCCTACGCTTATTGCCTCTCTCTCATCCTTACCCTCTTTTACGATTATCTTCTTGTGTACGAAATCTTGACTGTCCAACATTCTTTCTAGCAATTGAACATCTCTATTCCATGGATAGAATTCTTCCATAGAATATTCTTCTTCCATTTTTATTTAGCTCGTCATTTGTGCCAAAATTTCTCTATCATCTAGAACTAAACCTGCACTCACAAAACCACTGTTAAAATAAAAAGCATAAGGATTCCATGCCTTTTCCTCCTTTCGCAACAATTCAATTTGCTACCCTGTTTTCTCCTCCTCTATCAGTGCATTAGTATGTTGATTTGAATTCTCAAAATAACTCATGAGATTGTCAAGTAGTCTCTCCTCCACACCATTTATTCTAATGTTGTCTTTCTATTCTTGTCCACTGTAGTCAACTTCTTCATTCTCATTCAGTTCTGATTTTACAACCTGAACACTTACTTTTTAGTCTTCTAGCCTTTTCTCCAAAAGACTTAACACCTACCACAAATTTTCCATCTCACTTGGAATTTCTCCCAAAAGTTCTGTACAATCCTCACTATCTTCTTCTTTGCCACAAGCATAACTTATTGACACTATTTCTTCATTCTTGATTAGAATAAAATTTTGAGTCTCTATCTCTTTGATAGTTTTAGATCTTTTTCCATCACTCTCCCTTTGATCATTTAAGAAAATCAATTCCTTGTTATCCTATTCAATAGAAAATTTATTATCATAGGACATAACTGTCTCATCTCTATTGAAGATATTTTCTCCATTAAGCATGGAATTTATGAACTCCTTTTGTTGTAATAACTCAAATTGATCTTCATTTGAAAGGCAGTCATCATCATACTTTACCTGGCAATTTTCAGCTTCATTCAGGACATTTCCATAAATTGGCTTGTCTTCTGCAATAAATGCATTCATACATAACCTGTCAGTTGTAAAACCACGAGACCTCATGACTTCATTTGATGATTCAGTCACCAATTCCTCCCAATGTTCCAAGTCCTTTACATGACCTAGAAACATTTTAAGGGTCTTCTCCTCAATCTCATCAAGTCCTTTACTTGATTGCTTGATATCCTTTCTCTACTTCCTCTTTTAAAACAGAATTTAGATTCTGCCTATCTTCATCCCTTTCTATGAAAATATCAGCAAATTGTCCTTATTTACATGTTTCACCTGCAAACATACACAAATTATTAGATTAAAAATCTTCAAACCTTTTTCCTCACTTGAAGTTTCACTCTTCAAGTCTTCATCTTCACCCAAAACTTCACCCTGATCTGGTTCCCAAATGGACACTTCCATTTCCAACTCAGCTTCTCTAAGATTTTCCATTAGCCAACCTACTTTCATTTACTGTAGCCTTCTCTACAACTTATGCCACTTGACTAGCTTCTTCTTTAATACCCAACCTTGTCTATAGATTTCGTCTAGTATCCTCATCAATACATTGAGTTGTCATTTCAACTCTGCAACCTCTTTGTCACTATCCTCTTGACTCATCCTCTTTCCATTTGCCTTGGCATTTTCTTTCTTCATCTTTCTTCTATTGTGGTCTTCCTCAAAAGCTCTGCTATGACTATTAGTAGCCATCTTCCTCTTTCTGTGAGTTCCTCACTCATTCACTATGAGCTACACTAAAGCCTCTGCAACAACAATTCCTCCTTGTTGCAACTTACCTCACCAAGATTTCCACTGTACTTGGTCTTTTGGCAAGCAATTGGTTCTGTATCTCTGGAACCTCTTTTTAGCACTCTTCTCTGCTCCCTTTAGGCTTCAACTCATCTATACCTTCTCAAGAACAAAACTATCCTCTTGTATTTGAATCACCATGAAATACTTGGTTCCGACCACTTCTTCTTTCACTTAGAAAGTCTTACTAGCTTCCTTCATTACTTTGGCAATTCTACCCACATCCTTTGTGGAATTACCTTTGTGATCTGCAACAATAACTCTACAATAACAAGTCTCCTTCTTGCTACATATGCCTCACTAAGCCTCTCTCCTTTGAGCTCAGTCTTTTAGCATCTCTCTGGTTCTTTCCTTTGGAACCAATCAAGCACTCCTTGCTCTTAAGCTATTGGCGCAATCTTCTCACCTCCTTATGTTGTCAGTTGTGTATCAATTTTATTCAAACCAAAGATCATTCCTAAGGTTTCAAAAGTTTGCTTCTCAGTTTCCTTTTGATAATGCTCTTATCCTCTTTATCCAACCTTCAATTGGATTCTTCACGTTCACATTTGAAAGAATCTCCACTTTCCTCAAGGAACAACATCACAGTGTTTTCCTTATGCTCCTACCTATGCATTAGTGTAAAAAACACATATTCCCAAATATTCAATCAAATTAAAACAAACATGTCATCTCACCTTCAAGATCTCTGCATGATCTTGTTCCACCATTTACCTATACTTTGAATGGATTGTCCTCTTTTTCTTGCATCTGCAAGTTCTACTGCACCTTATCTCTGTGTGCCTACTATTTATTAGATTAAAATATGATCTTCCTTTCTTGCATAAGCATCTTAAGACATAACCCTATTCTAAATTATTTTACATAGAATTTCTTTGTTATGTTTTGATATCAATTGTTCTAATAACAATTATGTTATGATACCAAATGATGCAGGGTTATCCACGCCTTCACCCACAATATGCATCTCTTATGCATATATCTGATCTGTCCTAGGAATTTAACTCACTAAGGAGTCAAATCTTCAATTCTTAAGGTTTAAGGCTCCCTTTTATACATCTCGTGTTTAATGATTCATTAGCACCCAACCACAGTCGAAACTCTTATTCTATATCCATGCATCAGGACTTTCAATCACCCCTTATCCTTCATATATCACTTTGTTAAAGCCTTTCTTTTAAAAATCCCTATCGGGACTCATTCACCCTTCATTAACCCTTATTAAACGTTGGCCACACATATATAATCTTTCCCCTATTTAACATTGGTTATATATATGTGTTAACACATAAACCCTTTATCCTCTGATAATGTAGGACTTACATATAGTTTAACATATAAACCCCTTATCCATGCTTAATTCCATTATAAACCATTTACAAAGGAAATACACATAAACATACCTCTTTCGCCTTTTATGTACCCTTTTCACAGTTTTCTATGCTCCCTTTATCGATAATTGCAATCGCATCCTCTACGGGTTTCATTAACAAAGGCCTCTATCACATCTGATATGGGATAACACAATATCGGATCTCAAATATTATTAAACTATGCTTATAACAATACCTGGTCTACCTATTGGCCTATTGCATTCTCCTCCGATCTCTGAAGCCCAATCGCTCCAAAGCCCGATCGCCGATACTTCCGGTCGTCGACCAACACTTTATCGCTATCAGCGTATCAGCTACATCACTATCGCAATTTCTATTGTTGTTGTCCCTTGAACTCTCCGATATTCGATTTGCGATTAGATCGTGATCATTGATCTAATTCCGATCCAACAGTCTGTGATCAATCGGCAATTGCTCATCACAATTGTCCAAAGCCCGATTTCGATCTATTCATAAGGATTTCGCTGATGCGATTTAATCCTGACCGTTTATGTTCCAGTTCCAACGATTGTTGTGCATTAACATTTCAACTCTTCGTTCCTCAGTTACTTGGGTTTTTCTTCTATTACTTCAATATTTCATTATGGTTTCAGGTTTCTTCAATGAATTCGCCTTTCACTCTTCTGTTGCTCAATTCATATCCTCTTGAGCTTACCTTTGTGATTTCTATATCACAGTCATTCCATAGCATTAACTTGATCCTTCAAATGGATCAATGGCCCATTACGAGCCTCTATCTCGCTCTCTTCCTCTCTGTGCATTCGCTGAAATCCACCTTCATACATAGATTATGTAAATCTTTGATTCATTGTAAATTGTCATTTGATATTCAATCACACATTTATATAGGTTCAAATCAATCCCTGTATATATATAATATATATATATATATAATATATATTTATATATAAAACATAAATAACAGTGATACATATCGAGACTCTATCTCTCTGGCTTGATCTTCTGATATGAGTGGCCTTTGTTTAGACTATGCCCATAGGCTTGAAACCACACTCTTGCTATCTATCTGGCATGTCTAATTTCTTTCTTTCTAACCCCCATCTTTGCGTTTTAGGCTTACATTTATACAAATGGATTCTAAAACCAATTCCTGGTTTAGATCCATAGATTTCTCAACAAAATCCTAAAAATCTCTTCCTCATCCCTAAGGATCCTCTCTAATCCATAAAATCATGAACTAACTACTAATCTGAGTTTTACAATTAATTCTCAAATCCCCTCATCTCTCAATTGTCCTAAATCCCTCATGTTCTCCTACATTCAAGAACATTTACAAATATACTCACAATACTAAATTAAATCCTATTCTTATTAAAATCACTCAAAAGCCTAAATAAATTACATTAATTCACACTTAGGAGACAAACTCCCTTGAAAACACAATACCCATATGTTTACTAAAATACAATGATTTTCCTTTAGCTGAATGCTTCTGCATCAAAATACGAGTACTATAGCTTATAATAATCAACCCACAATGAGGTTCTTAACGACATTTATAGTAATCAAGGTGTAACACGTATGCATAGATTTTCAGGTGGGAATATATAGTGACGTTGAGCTGACATTGACAGGCATGGGGCTATTGATGTAGTCTGATGATGAGGTGTGACAAATCCTTCACAGTACATCTTAGATTGTCTTTCACAGTTGACATGTGGGTTAGATAGGGAGGATATATGGGAAAAGGGAAACTGTCAAAGTAACAAATGTGAATCTCTCACATGGTCAAGAAAAATGCCTCTACGAGAAGGGAACATAATGGGACTTCTCGGGAAATGGCATGTTACACCAGAAGAATGACATCATAATGTTACCCTATTCGTAATGTTTTCGTATGATTTCACCTCGACCATACAATGAGGTGGTCTCTATCATCAAATCTATGTGGGATATATTTGATCGATACCTCTCTGACATTAGGGAAATTCATCCTTATGGTGAGACCGAGCGACAATGGAAGGTGGTGGGGTAGGTGGACCAATGGGATAGCTAATGACGAGGATACAATACAACATATGAGGTGGGGGTTGCAGTAGAGGGAATGAAGGAACCACAAGGAGGTAAACAACGAAAGGGAAGTAGTGATGATGTGGTAGAGTGGCATGGTAGTGGGAAATGAGTGAGAGGGATGCAACATGTGGCAAAATTTCACTGTAGGTGAGTGGTGGATTTCAAAAACTCTGGAGGGATGCTAGAGGCTTATGATGCTGACATGTGGTTCCTCCACATGGCATGCATGGCGTGCATGAGTTATTGCATCTAAAGCTATTAAATGGTCAAGGATATATTATTTTTTTGAGCATGTTAAAGCGTCGATGACATTGTCTAAAATATACCTCAGATCTAGTTACCACCATTTGAGGATTAAGGAGGAGGACATACTAAATACAACTTTTTGAGCAAGATATGGACATTAGAAATTTACAATACTACCCTTTTGACTTACGAATACACCTATTACCTTTATTTGTTTGGTTAATAATGTGTTCAATAAGATCTTGGATAATATCATACTAATTTTAATAGATGATATTTAAATATATTCCAAGACCCAACAGGATCAGAAGAAAAACTTGGAAATAGTGCTACATACCCTACACAGACACTAGTTATTTGTAAAATTTAGTAAATGTGAATTTACTAGGAAAGGATATAATAGATTGGACATGTAATATCGAAAAAGGGAATAGTAGTGGATCCTAAAAGGATGACGTCCATCCTTGACGGGATAGTCCTGAAATAAATGGCGAAAGGTCATTTATAGGAATTACAGAGTATTATCATGCATTTATAGAGGGATTATAAAAAATAGCATATACGAGAAGTTCCTTCCAGATGAAAGGATTAAAGTTTGTATGCACACAAAAACGTTAGGAAAGTTTTGAGAAGCTGAAACATCTACTGATTGTAGCACCTTTTTTAAGGATACTAAACCCAGATTAGGATTTTGTTGTATTTACTAATGCTCATTTATAGGGCCTTCAAGGAGTGTTGATGCAAGAAATACACGTAGTGGCCTATGAGCCTCAAAATAAGAATGAAAATCAAAGGAATTATGTTGCTTACAATCTAGAATTAATAGTGGTTATTCATGCCCTCAAGACATGGAGTCATTACTAAATTGTTAAGAAATCCACCTTAGTTACCGATCATAGAAGTATGACATATTTTTTTAGCTGACCTCACATGAATGCTAATCATTCTAGGTGGATGGCCTTCCTTAGTGAATATGATTTAAACATCAAAAAGATAAAGGTGAAAGAAAACAAAGTGGCAAATATTTTCAGTAGGATTTAAAAAAAAATTGTGTGAGATAATGGTAAGAAAAAATAAAATAGATACGGTTGAGAAAATAGAAAAGGCAACATGGAAGGATTAAAATTATAATTTGATTTGTGACATCTTGAGGAGAAAATTTGTTGAAACAAAATAGTTGGAGTATGATATTAATGAAAATGGTTTGCTAATGTATGAAAACAAACTTTATATCCCAATTGAAAATGAATTTAAAATATCAATACTAACTTAATATCACAAAGAACCATATGCAACACATCCAAGATATTAGAAAATGATTTCTTCTCTTAAGGAAGAATTATTATAGCCAAGAATGAGGAAAGATGTTGTTGAATACTTGGCAACATGACAAGAATTTCAACTTGTGAAAGTGGAACACTAGCATCTAGAAAAATTACTAAACCTGTCTACTTGTACCAGAATGGAAGTGGGACATAAAATCATTGTATTTTATCATTTTACAACCTAGAAAAAGGAGTTAGCATGACTCTGTCGTGGTACTTGTATAGAATCTAACTAAAGCTTCTCATTTTATACCTATACTATCTACCTACAAAGTGGCACAAGTGGCATAGTTCTTCATGAAGGAAATATTTCAACTCCATGGTGTACCCAAGATAGTGATATCATATAAAGACGCAAAGTTCACTTCAAACTTTTGGAAACCCTTTTTCGCTGGAGTGGGTACACAACTAAACTTTAGCACTTAGAATTATATTGATATGACTATCACAAATTTAGATAAATGTTTTTCTTATTAATAAGATCAATAAGATTTTGTTGACGTTTCAAACCAACTAATGTGGTTCATCCTCACGATAAGGTGAAAAAATCAATCGATCTTCAAAAATAAATAAGATGGATGCATTATTGCCCACAATTAACCTTTTAAAATTAGTTGTCGGTAAATTAGTTGATAAGGTAAATAAATTACTATTTTAAAATAAGTTGTTAGGAATTATCTATTAGAGTATTATAAATTTAATTAAAAAGTAGCTGTTAGGAACACACCAATTTTAATATAGTGAGAAAGATTCTAAATAAGTGTATGGGGTTATAAAGTAATTAATTATAAAAAGAATAGGGTTAACTTTTTCATTATATTATATTAATAATAAATCACCCGATCAATTTATAATACTAATAGTTACACGTTAAGAACAGGTTCCAAAAATAATATTAAATAACTATCAGAATTCATAAATTGGTAAAAAAGAAGCTACATAATAATTGTTAGACATAAGGAAGTTATCAGGTATATATATTCCAATTATATAAATAAAAAATAATAAAATTTCATAGGGTAAAAAAACGTCTTAAAAAAATATTATATATTAATTAATATAAAAGTTTTTAATAAAATAGGAAAAGATGTAACAGGTTAAGGAATGGTATAAAATAATATTATTTATAAATAGTATGATATTAGATTAATTACTATGATAAACAACTCAAGATATAGAAGAATCATAATAAGTATTAAGTTATAGGAGGCCTATAAATGGTAAAATAGAAGAAAATAATGAAATTAAAAATAAATAAATTAAATGTAATTAGAAAAGGAAAAAAGGGAAAGAAAGAAAGGGGGAGGAATCATGAAGAGAGACTTGGAATTGAGCTCTTACTCAGTTTCCAACCATCATCCCTATTAAGACTTGTGACATGCCTTTTGATCTCAATAACATTATAAGTTTCCAATGGTGGAAGTGATGAACCCTACCAATGAACCTAGAGTCCTCAATACAGACATGGTGTTTGCATTTCTCTGCATGTTCAACCAGAGTTATGAGCCCGAATGATTGTGCCTAATGTCAGCAGCATGTTCATGGATTCTCTTGTTAATGGACCTCGTTTCTCCAATATAGGGAATACCACAGGAATAGGGAACAAGGTAGACACATTTCATGTCCTTAGGGTCAACACAATCTAAAATAACCAAGAGAATTTTTAATGGTATTTAGAGGTTTGGATGGAGAGGAGACACAATTATTCCTAAGGATATGGGAAATCATGTCCATGGTTCCCTCGATAAATGGGAGATGAAACTTGGAGATATGATCAACACCAACAGTTTTAACTCCTAACTCAGAAGCTTAGAGAATCTACTGAGATCGAATGACATGCCAAAATCTTAATAGGGATGATGGGCTGAAATTGTGTAAGAGCTAGATTTTGGCTCTCTTGATGATTCCACCCTCCTTTCTTTCTTTCCTTTTTCATTTTCTAATCTAATTTAATTTAATTATTTTTAATATTATTATTTTCTTCTATTTTTATCAAATTAATGACCCCCTGTAACTTTAATCCTAATTAGGATTCTTCTATATCTTCATTCGTTTATCATAGTAATTAATCTCCTATCATCCTTTTTATAAATAAAAAAAATTGAATATTATTTTGTAGCATCTATATAAATTAAAAATTATTTTGTAACCTTTCTTAACCATACATCTTTTCCTATTTTATAAAAAACTTTTAAATTAATAAATATATATATTTTAATGAAACTAGACTTTTGTTATCCATAATAATTATAATAACATCTTCAAAAAAAACTAAACATAAATGTGGTTCATCTTAACATGAAGATTTAAACCTTCTTAACAATAAAACTTATTATTTATTATATTAATAAATGATAAAAAATATATACCCTTGATAATTTCCCTATATTTAAATATAATAGTAACTTCTTTTGAATCAATTTAATGATTATGATAAGTTAAATAATATATTTTTAGAAGACCAATTCTTAACTTATAACTATAGCAATTATAAAATCCCGGTGATTTATCTATTTAATATAATATAATTGAAATAATTTAACGTCTACAAATCCTATAATAAATAATATTTTATAACCACTCATAACTCATAAATTATTATTTTAATTAATAGATTCTTTTTCAATTTTATTAAAATTAATTTACAATATTTATTCAGAAAGATTATTTTTAAATAAATCTATAATACTTTAATAGATAATTCCTAACAACTTATTTTAAAATAGTAATTTATTTACCTTATTAACTAATTTACCAAGGGGTAACCATAACTAATTCTAGGTAACCATGCATCCATGCTATTTATTGCTAAAGATTAATTGATTTGATTTTTTCACCTTATAGTAAGTATAAACCAATTAATTGGTTCAAACTTCCACTGAGTCGTAATAATTATTCTAAATTGAGTGATTATTTCAGAATAATAAATATGATTTTTTATGTGTCTATATAATTTTCCTTTATCTATTCTTATTATATAATATAAGAATCGTATTTTGTATGGTAATTAAAATATATATTTAACTCTTAATCAAAATTATATTATTTTTCATTTATTTTTCATTAATTTGTAATCCTCTCGTCCTTTTGAGTTATAAGTAATTAAATAAGTATGTACAAATACTTTTTCAATGGTACACGATATAGATAAAAGGGAAATAATCCATTAATTTAGAATATGACAATGAAAACAAATTGATATATAATATTATTTATTTATTTTCATAATGGAAAATCATACTTCCTTAAAAAAATTGAAATTGTTTAATTAATATCTTAAAACAAAATTACCCAATTAGGTGTTTTCAAATTTATAAAGTTATTAATTTTAAATGAGAAAATGAGAAAATTATCGAAACACTTATTTCTTTGTTAGAAGTAGTGTAGATAATAATAAGAATAATAAGAAATCACTAATATTATTACAATGAGCAATAAATAGTTTTTTTTTTTCAAAATGCAATGGAATGAATTGAAATGGAACAAATGATTTGATTAAGAAAA
>APFE030191292.1:0-13130 GCA_000404065.3 Pinus taeda
ATTAGTTGTATGGATGCCTTTCTCTTATCTAATCCAGTTTGATATTTATCACTAAACTTCATAGTCCTTCAAACAATGCATCAAAACTAGAATATTACAACTAGGTTTGAAAAAACATAATAAACAACATAGACTGAAATAAAACAAAAAAGCGCATATATTTAAAATAAATCAATTATATATACATCTTCTCAAGGCCTGAGGTCCCCTTCGACCTAATCTACAATGTACTAACTTCCCGCCTAACACACTTGTAGGCTTCCTAAATAAATAAAAATCCTATCAAAACAAAGAATCTTACCACCCTAGCCTTCGAGAGGATTTTAAATATTTTAAAATTTACATATAATTAGAGGAAATCATGCCCTCTCACCAAGACTTCCACGATGCTCCTTCAAGAGGCTTTTGGTAGGGTGTTTATGCCCCAGCATCATAATCCCATGGTAGAAAATATTTATGATCTATTGACCATGTGTTTTCCTCCCGACATCATATTTTTCTCCATATCAGTCTTCTTTCTCCTTGTGTGTCACTGAGATTTTACTCATACTCAACAGTGAGCTTCAACAGATCTTCCATTGACACCTCACTAAGTTCTCTCTTCTGGCTCGACCTTATGGTATCTCAAGTTCACATCCTATAGAACCTCTCTAGCCTCCTCTACTCCTCTAGATGTTGTATTTTGATGACCTCTCTTGAAGATTATACCCATAATCACAATTGTGGAATTTCCTCAACAACCTCTATCAAATTGCAAATCAAATTTTTCTCTCCTTCTCGAGATTGTAGGAAATCTTTCCCTACTATGATACCACTTGATGAGAACCAATTATGGGTGCCCCTCAAATAGAACCCCTATTGGATTAATCTCATGAACCAATGGGTTAAGGTCCTATGAATACTTGGTTAATCTTAACCTCACTATAGAAATAACTTTTATCCGACAACAAAGCTTGACTTGATTTTAAATCCCCAAACTCCCAACATCTTAGCATGGGTAGAACTGTGCACTACTCGATCGCTTCCACCTAGAGGTGCTTTCTTATGCTTATACAAATTGGCATAACTCTATGGTTGTGGAAATTTATTTTTTTCTTCTCAACGTTTGACTTTGGTGCCTCAAACCTATAGTTTGGGGGCTACACTATTTTCTAGGATGAACTTAAAATGACAACCAAACTTCATTTCCAACTAGTCTTCGGGGGGCGAGCTAATTCTTTATACATGTTTGCGTTGTTAACATTGTAAATTATAAAACTAGAATTGTGAACTCAAAACGAGAACTCTAGCCAAAAAACCCAAAAAAACATGAAAAAACAACTTGTAAATGAAAAGTGTTGATGTTGCATAAACATTTTTTTTCAAGGTAAAATTTCAATATTTTCTAAATATGGTAGTAAAATCCAATAAAAGCCATTTTTTGTACAAAAATACCCCGTAAACGAAAAGTGATGATCTTGGAATAACACCTTCTTCTACGGGTGGTAAATTTTCAACATTTTTTAGCAATGAAATTAAAGATAAAATATCATTATCCAAAAAACCTTAAAATTCCAATGATTTTTAGGCATGTCATTAAAGATAAAATATCACATCTATAAAAAGCCTTAAAATTCAAACAATTTCTAGCCATGGTGTTAAAGATAAAAGATCATGACTAAAAAATTTTGATTAATTTTCAACCATAGAATTAAAACCAAAGATCATGACTATAAAAAACCTTAGGTTTCGAATATCTTTCAACAATGGCATTATGGAAAAACTATATGACTAATTTTTTTTTTAAGTGAACACTTGAATGAAAGAGTCATTGTACCAAGTGTATTTTTTTTAAATGCTAAAATTATAGCTATTTTAAAATCTTAGCTTAAGAAAACTTGACACATTGCAACAAAAATTAAAAAATCAGCCATCAAATTGACATGCAATGTAGGTGAACTCAACCCATTGCAATGAAAACTTAAAAACCAACTATGGAATTGACACATTTTGGGGGCAAATGCAATCCGTTATGAAAAAAACTTTAAGATAAACTATCAAATTGGCACATAATATGATCAGGTTACTAGTCGAAGATTGACACAACAGACGTCACAAAGAAAATAAAATAATAAACAAAAAAAAAATAAAAATAAAATTAGACACATTGAACAAAAATTAAAAATGAAAACTAAGACAAAAACAGCTAATAAATAAAAACAAGTAAACAAAATATATATTTAACAAAAACTAAAAAACGATGAAATATATAATATATATATATATAATTTTTTTTACTATGCCAATATTTTTTTCATCATTTCTTTTTTAATTGTTTCTTTATGTTATTATTTAATCTTTTCGAAAAAATAATTTATTTACTTTAATCTTTTGATTTTTTTAATTTAATTGTATTTATCTATACTTTATTTTTTAATGGTATGTTCTTTTTGGTTTTTATTATTTATACTTAATTTTTTTGACATAATTAAAAAAATATATATCAATTTCATGGTGTTGTTTTTTTATTATTTATTTATATAAAACTCATAAAAATACAATAAAATTTGTTATTTTTAAATTTTTTTTTATTGAAATTTTCTTAATTTTTTGTTATTTATCAGCTGATTTTTAAGCAAAAGACATCATTTCTTTAAACATCTATAATACAAAAGTGTATTAGTCGAGTGTTTTTAAAATATTAATTTTGTTCTTGACAATCATTTTATTTGTATTGAAGTAATGAATTTATGAATATTAATATATAAAAAAAAATACTATACTGAAAATATGAATTGCAAAAAAAAAAAAAAAAATCATTATAAAAAAACACAGTAAAGAGAAACAGGAAACACAAGTTTGGAAAAATCTTAAAACACAAACATCTTGTGATTAAAAACAAGAAGATGAATAAGGCAACATAAATAACTCTTAAAAAATCAACATTTAAAAAACATTTGTGCATAATTAGTACATAAGAAAAAATTAACTGTAAAAAATATGCCTTAAAAAAGAGGTTGATCCTTTTGAAAGCATGCATCAACCCCAATAAAAATCACCAACATTTAAAAAATATTATCCATAGTTAGTCATATCATAAAATTTAAAGTGTCAAAAGTAAGTCCTCTAAAGAAAGAAATTGATGTGCATCAACACTTTTCAAAATCAACATGAAAATCACCAAAAATTAAAAAAAAAAAATCATACTAGATACATGTAAGAAAATTTAAAGTGTAAAAAATATGCTAATAATAAGGTGTACTATGAATCAACACTTTTCCAAATCAGATGATTTCTTGCTACCTCAAAAAAATGAGAACTCGGTACAATTCTTGTTTATTAGCTTACATTGTTTGTTTCCTAACTATCTAAACTTTGTTAATTAACGAACCATGCAACATTGGTTTCCTTAGCACTATTTATTAATGAAATTTGGCATGAACTCAAATGAAGCTAAAAATTATAGCTTAGACTAGCCTCCTTATTTCATGAGAAATTTTAGAAGGTTATTCTCATATCCCTTGTGATAACCCTCAACAAATTTTGATACACATTTTGAATACGCTCTTGCTCGACCTTCAGCCAGAGAATACCAAAACAGGATCATTGCCCTTCATTTAATTAGTTGTGACTTAAGAGTATATCCATATGTTAGTGATCTCACACTCTTCCTTCCACATAATTGTTGTACCTAGGAGTCTCTCCTCCTTATTGATGGGGATGGATTATCCCTTCTCAAAATCCATGGTAACAAAACTCTTTTCTCTATTTTTTATTAGGGTAAGCACGTTCTGTAACTATTTAGGGTTTGGATGTTATCTAGAGGACTAGATTGATTGCCAATGTGTTTACTCCTTCAGGCCGTAGACTTTGATATAACCTCCATTACTTTTCTAGTCTAGATGCCTTTCTCTAGTCTACTCCAGTCTAGGATTTACCATTAAAATTCACGAAACATACGCCATCAAACAATACATGGCAACCATGATACTACCACAGGGTTTGCATAGATAAAATAAACAAAATATACTCAAATAAATAATAGAGGCTACATATATTCAAAATAAATCGGTTCTATATATGGCCTCTGAAGACCTGAGAACCACTTTGATGTAATCTACAATGTCCTAACCATTTTCCTAGACACTCATAGGTTCCCTATATGAAACAAACCCTAATAGAATGAAGAATCATGTCATGCTAGTCTTCTAGATGCTTCTAAATATTGGCATGCTAGTCTCTGTGATAAGGATTGCATCAATATGAAAAACAACCATGGTCAACCATGTTTATTTTAGGGTTTATAATATTTATCTTAGGGTTTATATACCTTGGGTTTATAATATTAATCACGTGGGTTTAATATTATTCACTTGAGTTTCTAATATCGCTCCCTTGGGCTTATTAATTGAAGGGTTCATATTCCCAGGGTATAATATTATTCATGGAGTTTATAATATTAATCCTAGGGTTTAATATAAATCCTTTTCGTTTATAATAATGGTCAACCATGGTCAAACTTGGTCCAATGTCACATTGTGACAAAGATTGTCTCAATACGAAAATCAACCATGTTCAACCATTCTCAACAATGGTTAATCAGGGTCAACCATTGCCCAATGTCACATTGTGACAAATATTGTCCCAATGTGAAAATCGATCATGGTTAAGCATGGTCAAGCATGGTCCAACATCGCATTGTGACAAAGAATGTATCAATATGAAAAGCAATCATTGTTAACTATGGTCCAACGTCGCATTTTCACAAATATTATCTCAATATGAAAATCAACTATGGTCAACCACATTCAACCATGTTTATTTTACTATTTATAGTATTTATCAAAGGGTTTATATACCTTGGTCTATAATATCTATCTTATGGTTTATCATAGGATTTTCTCAATATGAAAATCAACCATTTTCAAACATGGTCAACCATGTTTATTTTACGGTTTATAATATTTAACTTAGGGCTTATATACCTAGGGATTATAATATTAATCCCTCATGTTTATTATTCTCTTATAATATCAATCCATTGGGTTTTTTAATCTAAGGGTTCATATTCCTATGGTATAATATTATTCAAAGGGTTCATAATATTAATACTAAGATTTAATATAAATCCCTTGGTTTTATTAATAATATAAAATAATTACATAAAATTTCATTATAAATTATATAATTATTTTCGCATTCATAATACAATGATAATAATGTTTTATAAAGAGCTATTATTATTGTATTATTAATTACATCTTATATATTTATTAATATCAATATCAATATTATTACTAAATCCATATCTATTGACACCTATCAATATCAACCACATTTAATAATATAGTTGATATTATAGTATTCAATCCATTTGGTTTATAATTTTATACCTTCATAAACAATAGCTATAAATAATATAACAAATATAATTATTAATTATTAACATTAATAACAAATATTAACATTAACAATTAATATTTTATTAATATTATATGAATTGAAAATATGAATATTTATTTATATTAACATTATGTATTATTAATAATTAATAATAATTTATAATTTTTGTGAACTGCGGTATTTATATTATCTACAAACATTTATAAAAGTACAAAACTTAGGATCCTCAATCTGCCCCGTAGGGAAACCAGATCTGTTGGATCCTATACTTCCAATAGTCAGTAATGTTATCAAAACTGGATATTGTCAAACTGATAAGAAGCAAAAGCCCTCTTCTCCCAAATTTACCCCAAAAAACTAGATTTTTCTCAGTCCTATTAGACCAAACCCCTGAGCTACTACCGCTAGGGCATACCAGATATTGTTCCAAAGAAACAGAGTATTGACTTTCAAAAAGGAAAAAGAAACGAAGAACAGGCCTTTCACTTCGCTGCATATCCTCAGTCGATTTTGTTGTTGACGTTATCTTTCCTCTGCTCCATCAACATTGCTTTGATTTCCTTGAGGTGTTCATTCTGATGCCTCACCATCTCCTCCACATTTGCAACTTCCTTTTTTGCAGCTGCTGTGTCTTGCGCCATCTCCACCATCTCGGCCGCGACCTGCTCCATGGCCTTGGCCAGGAGGTGTTTCAGAACCCAGTAAGTATGAAGTGCGTGGCGATATAGAGTGAGTCTGCCTCGCGTGTGGCCAGGGTCCGGCAGCTGCAAGGACCACTCATCCATTTCTGGGTCAGAGGGTTCCTCTAACACCTTCTCCTCCATGGCGTCGATGATGTTCCTTATATTTGCATTGGAATCTAGATTATAGGCTTGTTCAGCCTCGTGCACAGCCCGACTGATCGACCTGTTCCTTCTTTTACGCCTTTTCTGCGTCCTGTTACCCTCCGCATTATTGGTGGCTTGATGGGGGCGCCCTCTTCCTCTCTGCTCCTGCTACTTCCGACCTCCTCCCTCCTTAACTTGCTTCGAGCCTCTACTGCTCTGCCCGGTTTCGAACTGCTTGCCTCTGAGTTCTTTATCCTGTCTGCATTCCAACCCCTCTGAACTTTCTATTTCAATTTTGACCCTGTCCCGTTCGAAGTGCCTGCCCTCAGCCGCGTCCTTTTCCTTTTGGACAGTCTTATCTCTTCGCTCACCCATTTTCGAACGTTTGAGGCGTTGGTTCGGGGTTCTCTTCCAAGTCGCCTCTTCTCTCGCCACCTTCTTCGTATTTCTGTTGCCTGACATTCTTCCCGTGTTCCTCCTTATAACTTCCTTACCACCTTTGCTCTTATGATGGGATTTCTCCCCCTTTCGCATGCCACTTTTACTCTGTATGATGGCTTTGGTATTGATAATCGGTTTTTGTTTTGGGCCACGTCCCTGTCTCACTGAGAAATCATTAATTACTGATGTCAGGAAGTTAAGGGTGCCGCCCTTCTGTCCTCTCCTTATTGCCGCCTGATCATGCCTTATTCTCCCTCTCCTACTCCACGCGGAATTGTAATTATCCCTGTTCTGCGTCATGATTATCATTACTAATGAGCTGTTTTAGCCCGTCCCATCTTGCGAGCGTTACCTGATTGGTCCAGCTGTCGTCGATTCGTTCCAATGCTTTTTTGCTTCCCTAATTCGCCAAGCAGTCAACGAGTTTATTGCCCTCTCTTCTTACATGCGAAGTGATCTTGAAATCAATTCCTGTCAACATTTCCTCTATATCTCAGACTATGCTTGCACTTCTCCAGCTTTTTACTACCTTCTCCCATTTCTTTCCTAGGATTAATTTCCTTATCGAATCAATAACCAAGGTGGAATCTCCTTCAATTTCTATCTTCCTATAACCATTTCTTCTGGCAATTTTAAGGCCCTGATATATAAACATAAATTATGCCTTGTTATTGGTCATTGTTCCTCCATGTTCAGCATAGATCCATTCTGTTCCCCCTTGTCCATTTCTGCATATCTCGCCAAAACCCGCTAGTCCAAGATTCCCTTTAGCAGCTCCATCTAAATTGAGCTTAATAAACCCTTCTGGAGGCTTTCAATAAACTGCATGACTTTGGTTTGCTATTGAATGATTCTGCTTTGTTTTTTGTTGGTAGATCATCCCCTGTTCTATATTCAGCTTATTTAAAATCTCTATTTCAGCTTCTGTTGTTTTCCAATCCTCATCTGCCCAATTCTTCGCTAGGATTGACTCTTTAATTTGTCTTAGCGTTCTCTTCCATACTTCCTCCGGACCTAAGGACTTCCCTTTAAATATTCGACTATTTCGTTCCTTCCACAAATTCCAAACATTGAAGCCTGTTGTTATGCTCCACGCTCTTCTAACTATTTTGCTTTGAAACTTTCCTTCTCCCCAGTCGCTTAGGGTTTGAATTATGTCATGCAGGTTTCTTTCTGTTGTCGAGAATAGATTTTTCGTTTGTTCCCACTGGAATTGGGCCACGCTGCATCCATTAAGCAGGTGTTCCTGATCTTCTTCATCTGAATTACAGAGACAACATCTTGCTGGGCCAGAGAAGCCTCTTTTTTGAATTCTGTCCCATGTTAAAATCCGCTTTCTTCCTACCAACCATGTAAACAATTTAATCTTCGGCCACCATTTTGTTCTCCATATCCTTTTCCACTTTTGTTCTTCCTCCCCCTGATCATGCTGGGTTTTTACTTTGTAGGCTTCCTTTATGGAAAATATCCCTTTCGTTTCTTTGCCCCATCGGAGGATGTCTCTGCCTTCTCTCTTTTTTATCTTCCTGGACTATATTTTCTTTCCGAATGTTGTTTTTTGATATTCTATTGCATTCCTTTTCCATTCCTCCATAGGTTTCCATTCTCGCCATTCCTCATTTTTCGGTTCTTCAGTCCAGTAATCTTTAACCGTAATGAGGTTCCTCTCCAAACTTGTTCTGTAGATTTCTTGCATACCTTGTAGGTTCAACATTTTCTCCCTTTGCTGCCAGGCTTCATCCCAAAATCTCGCAATCTGACCTCCTCTTATTTCCCAGAATATATGTCTGTCGATTAAGTCCCTGCTTTGGATGGATAGGTTCCATATATCCGATCCCCGAGGCATATCTTGTTCCCTTAGAATTTCTTCAGGGGTGAGAGGCATATTATATTTTTTAGTCCAGATTTCTTTCCATAGATCCGGCCCCCCTTGTAGCCATCTCCATCTTAATTTGGCAGCGAGTACTTGATTGAAAGTCCATGGGTCTCTAAGGCCTAAGCCACCTTTTTCCTTTGGTCTGGTTAGACTGTTCCATGAACAGAGGGCCCACTTCTTTTGTTGCTTCGGTCCCCCCCATAGAAAATTTCTGTAAATCTCTACCAGTTTATTACACATTCCTTTAGGGGCAGCCATCACGGATAATGGATATATCAGAATTTCCTGTATAGTGGCTTTGAGCAACACTGCCCTTGCTGCCAGGTTCAGAGCACGGAAAGTCCAGTTTTCCAACCTTTTCATGATCTTCTCAAGGATATTCTTCCAATTTCCTATTTTGAGGGTAGATGAGTCCAACATAGTTCCTAAATATTTGGTAGGGAGATCCCATTTCCGATATCCCACAACCCTGGTTAGGTGATTCTTAATAGGTTCCATAGTGTTAAAGAAAAAAG
The DNA here is from genome assembly GCA_000404065.3 of Pinus taeda. Taxonomy (NCBI): domain Eukaryota; kingdom Viridiplantae; phylum Streptophyta; class Pinopsida; order Pinales; family Pinaceae; genus Pinus; species Pinus taeda. The sequence goes on from APFE030191292.1 coordinate 9,042, forward strand.
TTCTGGATTTCTGATTATTAACCTCCATCCCTGAGCCTTCCATAAATATCTCTATAATTTTCTTTATCCTTTTCACTTCTTTCAAGGTTGCTTTACAATATATCATTACGTTGTCCACGAATTGTTGGTGGGTGACTGTGGTTTGATTTCCCCATAATCAGAGGCCTTGTATTTTCCTTTCTCTTAACTCTTTTTTAAAATATCTGCCTAATCCTTCTCCTGCTATTATGAAGAGAAAGGGGGATAAGGGGTCCCCTTGTCTGAGGCCTCTTGTTGCATTGAATGTTCTTGTTGGCGCTCCATTCAACAGAATAGAGAAATTCGGAGTAGAGATCATGCTCAGGACCCAATTCACCCACCTATCACAGAATCCAAAGGCTTTAAGGATCATTTCTAGGTACTTCCAACTTAGCATATCATAGGCTTTTGAGAGGTCTAGTTTAATCAGCATACCTTTTTCTTTTTTCGTTTTGAGTGTGTGGATTACTTCCTGAGCCACCACTAGCCCATCCAAAATCTGCCTTCCTTCAACAAACCCAGTTTGTTCTGGGGAAATAATACTTGGCAAGATCAATTTTAATCTCTGAGCTACTACCGATGCCACTATCTTGTAGATGACGTTACGAAGGGGTATAGGGTGAAAGCCTTCAGCTTGGTCTGCCTGATTAGTTTTAGGAATAAGGGTCAGAAGGGTTGAGTTTATTCCTGGCCATATTCTTTGATTTATTCTGGCCTCCTCTACAACTTCCAGAACTTCTGTTGCAAGAAAATGCCACCCAGCTTGGAAGAATTCTACTGTATACCCATCTGGTCTAGGAGCTTTGTTCCTTTTCATGTTTCTAACAATATCCTCCACTTCTTCCATCGTAATTTTCCTCATGAGTGCCAGATTTTGATCTCTTGTTACTACATTTGGAATTTCCCTGCTTATCTTTGCTATGGCATCTGATCTGTTAGCTAGCGGTTCCCTCAGTATGTTTTTGAACTGATTGACCAACACTTTTTCAATTTCTTCGTGTTGTAGAACTCTTTGACCTTCTTGGTTTTTTATTGAGAATATTCTGTTTCTTTGTCTATGTTGTACCATTTCTTTATGGAAAAACTTAGTATTCCTCTCTCCCTCTCTAAGCCACTGAACCCTTGATTTCTGTTTCCATAAAATCTCTTCTTGTTTCCTTCTTTCTTCTAGCTGGTTTAATATCATACCTTCTTCTTTTGTTCTCTCCTCTTATATGCCTTCTAATATGTCTATCTGCTGAAGCTCTTCCATTCTCTATTCTAGTCTCTTTTTTTCTTCTATAATGTTACCAAATTCTTCTTTATTCCATTTCTTTATCTTATTCTTCATTTCCTTCAGTTTGAGTTGAAAGGTGTGCATCTTATTTTTTCCTCTTTGATCACTCGTCCTCCACCATTCTTCTAGCTTCTCCATCAGTCCTTCATTTCTTAGCCAAAAGGCTTCGAAGCTGAAGGGTTTGTTGGGAGGCCTTTGTTTTAAGTCCATTTCTAATTTAATTGGCCAATGGTCTGATCCTGCTACCGGGAGGATGGTGGCTTCTATGAATACATCCTTCATCATTATTTGTTCTGAGATTAAGAATCTATCAAGGCGAGAGGCTATTTGGTTAGCTCCTCCTCTTCGATTATTCCACGTATGATTTCCATTGATGGTTTGAATATCGATCAATTTATGTTCCCTTATGAGATCTCCAAACTGCTCCATTACCTTATCCATTCTCCTTGTTCCTCCTCTTTTTTCGCCCGAGGCTTTAATCAGATTAAAATCCCCTCCTACAATCCACTGTTTTCCTGGTATTAGGCATCTCAAAGCTTTTAGATTTTGCAAAAAATTTTCCTTTTCACTTTGAATATGCGGTCCATACACCCCTTTTATAATAACCTCCTCCGTCGTTCCTACTATGCTTGCTGTTCCTATTAAAATTCTTGGAAAACTCATCCAATTACTGAATTGTATTTCCTCTAGATTCCAGATAATTACCAGACCTCCTGCGCTTCTGATCGCATCATGTCCCATCATTTCATATCTATTCCTGCTTCTATTCAGAATTTCTCTCATTTTCACAGTACTTATTTTTGTTTCTTGTACTATCATTATACTGGGTTTTTCTTTTTTCAATCTCTCATTCAAATACCTTTGTTTGCCTCTGTTTTTGAGGCCTCTTATGTTCCAGCTTGTAATAATCATCTTAACAGTTTCGGGGGGGATTGGAATACCTCTGAGAGAGGTACCACTCTTCCTGAGTTGACAAGCATCTCACCCACTTCTTGTATCATTTCACTCCTTGTTCTTATCCCTCTTTTTTTAACTCCCTTGCCAGTGTTGCCCGCTTCTATGCTTTGCCTTTCCTGTTTCTCCGTTTTTTGACTTTCCTTCTCCTCTGTTAGTCTCTTTTTTTCCTTATATCTTTTAAATGCTTCTTTGTATCTCTGTTTTTGTTCTTCTGGGATGAATCTTTCATCAAGCCTTTTCCATTCCTGTAGAAGTTTCGCCATTGCTTGTTCTTCTTCTTCTCGTTTTGTTTTCTGTGGGTCTATCTCCATGTCTCCTTGATCCTCTTGGGTTTCACTTAGGATTTCTACCCTCTGATCATTATTCGTGTTATCTGTCTCTTTGTTTGTATTTTCATTTATTACCTCCATTCCTTCTATTTCTTCTTCCTCGCTTGCCTCTGTCTCCAAACCTTCTTCCTGTAGGACTTTAAACTTGTTTAGTCATTATGTTTTCTGGGTTTCTTTTTGTTTACCCATCGGCATCTTTTTACTTCCTCTTCTTCTCCTTCTTTGAACTTCTCTGAAGTCCTCTTCTTCTTCCCCTGTTTTCCTTGTTGCATTTCTCCTTTCTTTTTCTACTTCCCTTTCCTTTTTAGCTAGCGTAATGGGGCATTCCCGAAATAAATGGCCATATTCATGGCATCTTCTGTAGCGAAATGTGATATGTTCGTAGTTGATTGGTTGATGCCATATCTCATCATGATATTCCAGTTCTATAGTATTTGGAAGAGGCTTTGTGATGTTAATGTATGCGCATATTCTAGCATATGTGGTGTATTTTCCTCTCTTTGTTGATTCTGCCACTTTAACAAAGGAACCTATTGAATTTCCTATGCGTTTAAGGATCTCTGGCTCCCAGAATTCTGATGGTAGGCCAAAGAGTCTTATCCATATCGGGCCAGCTAACATCCTCTCCTTATCTGGGTTGTAGAAATCTACCCATTCTCTCATGAACAGACCAGCGTTGTTCATGAAATAGGGTTCTTCCTCAAAGATTCATACCCTATCTTCTAGATTGGAAAATATGACAGTGGAAAACCCCTTTGCTCCCAACTTGACCTCCACATGTCCTTTTGGTTTCCACCTCTGATGGATCCATCTCATAAGATCCTTCTCAGCTGGCCAATATCCTATGAACTTACATATCAAAGCATAATCTCTCATGTGGCTTCTGTAATTTTCCAGTCTATTAGGCGGGATTACAAACCTGGGTTTGTTCATTGTCCTTGGTAGGCACTTTCTTTGAATTCCTCATCGCCTTTGCGCTCTAGCTTCTGAAGTTTCTCCTTCATTGGTTCGCTCTCCGTCACTCTGCCTTTCCTTCCTTGTTTCCCCTGTTAATGCCGCTTTGAAGGAGGGGATCTCTCCCCTCCCTTGCTCCGTCCCCATCACTTCCAGTCAGCACCCGCAATCTCTGGTTATCGACTTGTTGATCTCCAGTGAGAAATGATTTAGAGATGTCCACTCTTCTGAGCTTTCCCTGATGCTCAGGACCCTCCCTACCCTGCGTGCCTCCTTTCCTTGTCTGAAACCAATCGCGCAGATCTGCTATCGGGCATCTGGACCTTCGACGAAACCCTAGCTCCGCCTCCCTGATTGTTTCTTCCAATTTTTTGCAGACATTTTATTATCTGGGTATGTGCATGGATCAATAATAATTTATAATTATTAATAACTTCTAAATATCATTATTATCCTAGGGATGAACCATATTGCCTGGTTTGAAACGCCAACCAAATCTTACTAATGTGATTAATATGAAAGATATTGTCATTTACAATATAGATCATAAAAGTC